>JANIIA010000004.1:21192182-21208487 GCA_027478495.1 Erythroxylum alaternifolium | reverse complement strand
AGACAATTCTAAACGCCCATGGACCACTCAAAATTACTATTCTACCCTTCCCATTGGTGATGGGATGTTACAGTCAAGGTGGAATGATACCTTGTAAAATAGTTACAAATGTCATTTATAAAATCAATCAGTAATCATGGAGAAATAATATGATTGAAATCAAATAGATTGGACATTATTTACGTACTCTATATCTAGTTGAAACATTTTATAATGAAATGATTGAATTATTAAGAAAAATCATATACGAAAAAGTTACTCAAAATTAACATTCTTAAATATTTGGGTGATCATAATATATTACTAAACGTCAATCTTAATATATGGATACAAATTATTCAACTAGAAAATTAAAGATTAATTAAAAGGATTTAATTTATTCAATCATAAATATATTTTAGAGTTATAATTTATATCAATTGCCAACATATTTAGAAACCTAAAACGTCAAATGAAAAGAATAAGTTAAATAATGAAAAGGTTTTCATTAGGTTGTACTTTATTATAAGATTTAAGCAATTTTATAATTAAAAATGAGATGCTTAATAAATAAAGATGATAATGAGATATTGGATCTTATTTTGAAATAATTAGTATTTAATTATAATTTTATTTTAATTAAGTTACTAAAATGTCTAAAGCTTATTATAAATAAGTTTAAACACTAACAGTCTGTTTGGTTGAGGGTAATAGAATTTCTATTACCCTCTTATTCCTACCTATTATTTATTCCTTTGTTTGGTTTAATTTTTGATCCACGGAATAACGTTGCTATAGATTACTTATTCCTTACATTAAGCAATAGCCAAAGACAACCCCCCCTCCTTTACCTATTCGACGCAACTAGGAATAACCCTCTTTCTCTTGGACAACCTATACCCCTCTATTTTGACACAGACCTTACTCACCTCACTCAGGCAGACCGCTAGCCTCACTCACCTCACTCACACAGACCTCACTCACCTCGCTCACACAACATCTCCTATCTTCATGCAGTACCTCACTCACGCAACACGGACTTCACGGGCTGGCGTCTCTTTATCTTCAAACCGAAGAGGTAGGAGTTTATTATGGCCTTTTCATTTTACTAGATATGGATTATTAGGTATGTGTGTGTGTGAGTGTGTGTGCGTTTAGATTGAGAAGTTTTTGTGTGTTGATGAGAGGTGTTCTTCAAGCTTTTCATAGAGAGGTGGACTGAAGTGAGGGGGTTGGCATTTTGGAAATCGAAAATCGTGTTTTGAGAAACCAAAAATTAGGTTTTGAGTGCCTCTTTCTGTTAGCAACACTGAGTTTTTTCTTTTTTCTTTTTTGATTTTATTGTTAGGTTTTAAAGGGTTTGGAATATTGGCTTGTGAATATATGAGTATGCAATAGTATTGGATTTTTTATTTTGTTGTTAGGTTTTTGAATTATAAATATACAACAGAATTGGAAAATGTGTGCTTACTTTGCTCGAAGAAAATGTGTGCTTCCATGGCTAGAAAAGTATTTACCAACATGATATTACATATTGTCATACTTGGTCATTTTCCATCATTGCTTTACCAAATAAGTAGTTGCATGTATGTAAAATAGTCATGATAAGATTGTAGGAGCAAGAAAATTTTATGACGCAGTAGACAATACATATATGTATATGCACAAATCCATCATAAGTCCAAATACAAAGCATTACTACTTCAATATACAACTTAAACGGAAAAAAATAGAATACTGTGGTTCCAATGTTTACCCTGTTTTTGAGCCTCAGATTCCAAAAAGACATCATCAGCCCTTCCATTCTTAAAAACTCCAATCCCAACTACAAACCTTAACCACACAGAAGATGCCACTCCCCGAACCACAAGATGCACTTTGAACTTCTCCACCAGAGGTCACATTACATCTGAATCATTCATTGCACCCCCATAACATACCTAAGTCTCACCTCATTGTAATAATCCTCATAACTTAATTTCACAACTGCCTTCGCCCCAAAATCATCTGGCTTAGTAGGCCTAACTCCATCCGTGTAACAATAGTCAGCATAATCTATCTCTTCTTTCTTTATCTTGATATCCTTGTTATCTTCATCCTCTTTTGTGCAATGAAACAAAGACTATGAGGCAAGGTAAGGCTCAGAGTTATGAGCAGCAACCTGAGGGCGCCAAGTGAAGTGTGCACTGTACATGGCGTCACCATTGAAATCGGGGCAGTTATATATAAATATATGGTATTGCCTTTCCAAAAAAAGCAAGAAGGTTGCAAGAAGTGAGGGCTTATTTAAGTAGTTCAGATTTTAAAGCTTTTGGACTAGAAAAATTTGCGTATTTGAGTCCTAAGAATATTTAACATCCATATTTGCAGATAACATTTAATGGTCTAATGTTAAGAAGGATTTGTGTTGTACAATAATAGAATGGGAAATTAAGTTTGGTTCGTTTAATTGGACGTTGTCTTAGAAATGGTTGCATTTTTAGGTTTAAAATAAACTACTATGGTAATGAAAATAGAATGGGAAATTGAGTTTCTATAATCTATTCTTTTTAACTCTGGAAATATTATCTTCTTTTTCTCTCTTACTCTACTTTATGCATTCAACTATTTTGATTTTTTTCATGGTTATTCTCTTATACATTATACATTGTTTGAAAACATTTATATAAATAAATTAGATTTTTTCTGCAGTCATGGCTCGTTTCAGTTTAAGTTTACGTAGAAATAGGGAAAGAACAAAAAGGATTGTGGCTATCTTGACTGTATGGTTGCAATTGTCTAATGTTATTAGTTCACTATTCATTTTGTTGGAATCGGAGGCTTCTTTATATAGTTATAGGCCAAGGGTTAGAAGTTATTTTCTAAATTTTAATGGAAATCGAGATTATGTGAGGCAAATTGTGCATGAGAATGACAAGTCATGTATTTCAATGGTTAGGATGAATAGGTAAGCTTTTTTTAAACTATGTGAAACGCTAGAAAGTATAGGAGGATTAAATTCAACAAAAAACATGCTTATTGATGAGCAAATAGCAATTTTCTTACATAATATTGCTCATCATATCAAAAATCGAGTTATTAGGAAAAAATTTAGAAAGTCAGGTGAGACAATTAGTTGGTATTTTCATAATGTTTTAAATGCAGTGATGCGTTTTAACTTGTTTAAAGTTTTTTCTTTGACCACTTTTTTGTCATTTACATAAATGATTAATTTTTTTTCATTTTTTTAGAGTCACAAAGATGCTGCTTAATTTCAAACGAAGAGTTTTCCTTTCTATAATGAATTGACTGGGATCTATGGAGAAGATCATGCAACTGGAAATGATGCACAAACTGCTGCAGATATTCTTGAATAAATGGAAAGGCAAGAAGGTGTAGGTGGGTCCAGTGAAGGTGGTGAAGATCAATATGAGCATGGTTTGCATGATATAGATGAGTAGTTTACTCAATCTCAAGCATCAAACTTTGCAAGACAAGCTGCAAATATTTCAGAAAGAAGGAAAAAAAGGAGAAATGAGATGGGAGAAGCAGATTCACTTATTGTCACAGCCAAGATTTTGGGTGATACTATGGATTATATTGGAGATAAATTATGTAAAAGTATTTTCACTGAAATGTATATTCAACAAAAAATTAAACAATTATATAGTGCATTGCGTAAGATAAAGGCCTCATAGACGATGAAAGGCACACTGCTTGATCATCCTACACAAATGCTTGTGTTTTTCACTGTTCCGCCTTCTGAAAGACTTGAGTAGGTGAGGAGGTTTCTTGCTGAACATTGAAGGCTATGTTGAAGTAGGCCTATTTTGTCTAGTTATTTCAAATAGGGCTGAAACTTAATTTTTGTACGACTGTACAACTAAATAACCTTTTAGGAATTAAAAGCCATATGTTATACTTATTTTCAATATCGTTACATTGTTATTTTATATTACAATTGCGACTATACAATGAATGCTAACATGAGTTTGACAAGGAAAAATTAATAATAATGAGAAATTTAATAATAATAATAATAATAGTAGTAGTAGTAGCAGCAGCAGCAGCAGCAGCAGCAGCAGTAGTAGTAGTAGTAGTAGTAGTAGTAATAATAATAATAATAATAATAATAATAATAATAATTGTTGAACCCTGAATTTTCTTAGAATTTATTTCAATAAATCAACAAGCATGAACTGAGAATTTGAATTCTTGGATTAGAAAATTTTTGGAGTTAGTATATGTGTTTGCATGTATTAAATGGAAATGCTAAAATAAAATAAGGAGATAGTACAAATTAGATTAAATATGGAAAGGTAAATGTGAGCTTGAACCGTGAATAATGTATATTTAAATATGATATAAATTTAAGTATATGTTAGTGTGTGTGTGCGTGTGTGTGGTTCGTCACTAATGACTATAAACGTCTTAGCCACTAAGCTTCTCAGCTCACTCCATTATCTTTCCACTCCTCAGGTGCAGAAATAAAAGATCAACGTTGAACCTTGCAAAAACTTCAGCTGACTATAAGAATTTCTATTTTCGTAACTAAGTTAGTTCAGAAACTTTTGGTACTTTAGAAGCATGTCAAGTATAAGCATTCATATTGTATTTTTGTATTATACTACTGTGCTGACTCTAGATATGTAATGGAAGTTATGTATAAACTTTGCAACATCTGAGAGATGTAATTCTGTCTTATGGAGAAATTAATGAAAGAAGGGTTGAAGAACTTCTTTTGTATCTGTGCAAAATTTCTTTTCTGTTAGTGTCAATTGTATTGGGAATAAATTGTTAATTGTTTAATAGTTTTTGGATAAATTCTTTTTAAGTAAATTGTTGGTTTAGGAGTCTATTTTATTAGGAATCTTATATGTATTGAATTGCGTTTGTTGGATTCGGGTCTTTTGTTTTATAAGAATGTATATTGACAGATGAGAGAAAATAAGAGAATAAGGGGATAAAAGTATGTTCTGAAACTTCAATGAATAAATTCTATTGATCTAGGCAGAATTAGACAAAATTGTCTACATAAAAGTTGTAGCCTTTTCTCTTAGCTTTCAAACGACATAAAGTTTATAACTTTTGGACTTCAAGATTGAGAGTTATGATAAATTGAAGTAAGAATGTGCAGTCGGAATGTCACGATCGCGACGAACCCCATTTTTCATGAAAGTGATCTGTAACTCACGATCGCGACACCCCCCTCTCACGCCCATGAGATTTCAAAAGTCAGGCCCGTTACTTTTGAACTTCTTTTTCTTTTTATTTTATGTATTCATTCGTTTGTTTATTTGTTCGACTCCCAAACTGATTTATTTTCATGTATATTTTATTTTATATTATTTTATTTTAATTGTTTGTACATTTATTTTTACTCCCACTATAAGTTTTTTTTATCTTTATTGCAGGTTTATTTATTTATTTTATTTTAAAAATCCCTTAATTTTGGCAACTTGTCACTACAAAATAAGATCCGAGACTCAGAGTTAACAACAACAACAACAACAACAACAACAATAACAAAAATAATAATAATAATAATAATGATGATGATGATGATGATAATGATGATGATGATAATAAACAGAAAATTAATAATAATTAAGGAGTTTAATAATAATAAGAATGATAAATATAATTAAGGAATTTACTAATAATAAATAAATAAAATTAATAATAATAATAAGAATAAGAATAATAATAAGTAGAAAATTAATAATAATAATAATTAATATTAATAAGAATAATAAATTTAATAATAACAAGATAATTAAAGATAATAATAATAAGGAATTTAATAATAATAACAATAAATATAATTAAGGAATTTAATAATAATAATAATAATAATGAGAATAATAAGAATAATAAGAATAAGAAGGATATTTTAGTATTTTTGTTAGTTATTCCTTCGTCATTTCAAGTTTATATTTTCAATTAAAACGCTAGAATAGAACTGCTTATCTATTTCACTTCTTGAACCAAACGAAGTAATACTCATTATGTTCTATTCCTCATCATTTCTATTCATAAGAATAACTATTTTATTCCTCATCTCTGCCATTTCTTGAACCAAACAGGCAATAAGGAAATTGGTACTTCTCAACTAACCCTCTCTATAATAATTTTTGTGTTCTCAAAATACTTATGAATACCATTAGAGCCCCAAAACTTTTTATATATTAATCATATTATAGAATTTTAAGTGATTTTGTTTTTCCAGAAATCAAACAAAAAAGTTTTATTATTATTGTACTGCGTGCATAATCTGATCCCCTGTCACATTTTCAACTATTGACTTAGCGGAATCAACTTTAGCTCAGATAGATTTGCATGGAAACGGCCTTTCTCACAGTGATCATTTTTTGAGTACAGAAAGGTCTTAGTTGTGTAATAACTACGACCTCCTTTATTACTGGATCAATCCTGTTCCTAATTTGTCGTTTGTCGAATTGCCTCTTTGATTAAACTTCTCTGATTATCTTCTTAATTTAGAGCATCAGTTCTGCACAAAAGATTCAACTGTAGATATGGTTCACTGTGTTCTACAGTTGACTAAATATTCTTTCAGAGATTGTATCATTTCTACTGCCCTAATATCCCTGTCATATTAACAAAGCTTGGCGTTAATTTCTGTTTTTCATGGATACAACTTTCTGAGAGCTTTTTTTTAAAAATTTTTTGTCAATATGTATTTTAGATCTTTTTAAGGTTGGGTTCCAAGTTGAAACATTCAACTTGGTACAGAGAAAACATTTAATGACTAGCTATTCACAGATGACATAGGCAAATGATCTATAAATGGCGACTATAGCCATTCGCAGAGCTATCTACTGAGAATAACTATTGTATATTTCAATCCTTTGAGCTTTAGTCACACTTGATGCAATATGATTCTTTCTTAACATCCAAAAAGAAAAAACATTTAATGAATAGGACCTTTATAAGCCCCATGGTAGAACTTGATTCTTCTGATGATATTGTTCGCGATAACAACATCAATTGACTTGCTTGAAAATGTTCCTTTCAATTTTTAACCTCATCTGAAGTAACCCAACATTATGATATAGGGTATCTCAACATACCAGAGAGTTAATTAAACAAGATGGGACGTAAGTTTCCAAAGAGTATTTGCTTTCTGCCCAGATTTCTTGTTTAGGGTAACACAAAAACCATGTAAGAGAAAGGAAAAAGAAAAGGCGTATAAAAGATTAAAAGGAGAATGTTAGTAGGTTATAATGGAAGCAGGAACTTGAATTTTCATTTCTCTTTGAACACAATACGGTAAGGTGTTTACACTCGTACCACTTATTGACAATGAAGCATCTGTGACTTGCTATCTCAGATTATCTGAGTTCTTGCAGCGATCAAGGAAATAGTTGCAGTTAAATTGTCCTAGAGCTATGTATCAACAAGCTCCCTCACTACAATTCTTTAGGCTACAAGATGAGAAAAAAGGATATGATAAAATTGAACCCCTGTCATCGAAGTAACTAGTGATAGTAACCTTGAAACATTAAACTACCAGCTCTTGGAGCATTTGTATAGTTTTTTCCTTTCCCTCAACAGGGTTAAATGGAAATTTCAACCAATAAGTCTCCAATCCGGTCCTATATACATCACCTCTTCTTCCTTGATCTCAACATCACCTCTACGCAACTTAAACAACTCTACCGCGTTGGGAGATAATCTTGAACACCGGCTCATGTACAAAACCAAAAGTCTTTTGCATCCATTGCTTAAAGCCTGAAGTCCACGATCACACAAATTCCGGCACCGATTTACGTGAAGTTTCTCCAGTTTATTGCAGTTGAGCCCAATGGACTCCCATCCCGGCGTCCTCACCTCATGACACACTGCTAAGTTCCATTCTTGAAGAAACGGACATCCAGATGCTATTATCACAATAGATTCATCACCAACAGTCCTGCACATCCTAATGTTGAGTATCTTAAGCCTCGAGCCAAAACCTTTGCCAATCGGTGAGAATTCACCTCCGTGAATCCACCAGCCTGCACCAGAAACATTTAGATACTCAAGCCCACCTCCACTGACAATCCCCATTATGCCTTCTGGTTTAAGTTTACATGACTCAGCATCTACAAAAGTTAAAGTTCGTGAACAACCCCTAAGTCCAGCACCGGTTATTTCCCTGCAACAGGACATTTTTAATGCCTGAAGTTGAGGACATCCTTGAGAGAGAGCTCTCAAGCCACTATCAGAAACAAAAGGGCAGTATGAAAAATTTATGAGCTTTAAAGCTGAGCAACCATTAGCAAGGGTTTCTAATCCCATATCAGTAATATTGCATCTGTAAAGACTAATAATCACTAGAGAAGAGCAACTAATAGCAACCAGGGAAAGCCCATTATCTGTGATTCCAAAACAACAATCCAAATGGAGGGAATGCAACTCTGAACCATAAAATTGCAACTGTCCCAGGCCTGAATCAGGTAGCTCAGTGCAACCAGACAGGGACAAGTGTTCTAAATTCTGAAAACGAAAAAGCAACCTATTAAGATGATATGAGTTAACAAGAAGTTCGGCCTGAGATAATGAAGAAAGGTTCTGGAGAGAAAAAGAACACTGAAACTGTAAAGATCGACGAAATCTGTTTTGAATGTTAAGCCAGCGATGGCAAGTCAAGCCAAATGATTCACGATCAGAACTATGGCAAAGAAATTGGAATATTGTTGCAAGGCAATCATCAGGCAGCTGCATAATGGACGTATGTTTATCATAAGAAGCATTCTTCATGTCAACTTTGCTGGAACTCTTCTGAAGGCTGTAAAGCTTTAATCTTTACTGTAAACTTTGTATAGGCTGAGCTACATGAATTTGGCGACTCAAAACCACATAGAACAGGAGAATCTCCATGTCCATAACCAATATGAGCACCACATTTACGACAAAGGAGTTTAGTTTTCAAACGATAACGAGCCCAGGGAATAGGAAGACAGTTAACCTCATCAACTTGTGTAAATCGACTGAGATCAACAGAATGGAAGGAGATGTAACCTTTCTTAGTCGACTTTTTATATTCAGACCCTATGGAAAAGGCGATCCTATTGGAAGATGTCAAGTTTAAAGGGTATCCGCAAGACCCACAACTGCAAATGATAAGAGAAAGTTACATAAAATCCACTGTTAGTATACAACTAGAACATAAGAAATTACAATATGCATTTTCTACAAAAGCATCATTTCCCTTGTAAATCATACAAGTTATGACAAATCAAGATAAAGCATATCAATTTTGTTAATTTGGTCTCCTGTAAAGTAAATTGCCCAAACATGGTTTGTTGGCCCTTCGGGACATGTTGAGCTGCCCCAGAGGAACTAAACATATCGCATGTAAACAATATCGTTAAAACTTACCTGTTTACCTATAGAAGATGGTAATAACTTTCAAAAATGTTTCAAGGACGAAAATGAAAAGATATTCATCTGGAAAGGAGCTTTTCCAGCAACTAAACAGGCCTAATTGTTCATGATACTTAATAACGTTTAATGGAACCACTTTTCTTGCATAAAAAAATCAACAAATAAATTAGCACAAAATTATGATCATGAAGGGAATTACTATTTAAAGATACCTCAAAGACAATCATGCATGGTTATCTAACACAGAACATCTTGCTAACACATATCTCTTATACTAGAGAGAGAATGAAAGCTTGGTTACAGATGACTCAGCCAAAGTTCTCAATACAGAATGCCAACGGGTTGACCACAATACTAGATCAGAAAAAATCCATGACATAGTTCTCTTGTAGCTTCAAGGGTTACGTTAAACGAGACTTTTAAAGAGCTGCTGCTCATAGATCTCAAAGTTCTCATTGACATGTTCCAGATCAAGGTCCTTTATATCATCACCATGTAAACCCTCAACAACCCATGCATTGTTCTTCAAAATTTAGCTACTTTAGTAGGACAGTGTAGCGCTCAAATACGGGTAATATCAAAACCCACATATTCATCCTGTAACATCTAATCGTTTCAAAACCGGACTGTCAAAACCGACATCATAGCTGAACAAAAGACCTCAAATTGTTATACAATCCGCAGTTAGCAGCATTCAAGTCGATAACCATTTCGTAGGAAGTTAATCAAAACCGGAAAATGAACAAGATTATCAAATAAACCAATCACATCGGAATCAAGAAAATTCTAAGCTAGAAATATTGATTGTAGGAAGAAGAACAAAACCCAGAACGATAATCAAGAAAACCGAGAACTACAATTCCGTTAAGAAGAAACTAAACAGCAAGCAAAGAGAGAGGGTGATTAGGAAATAAATCAGATTTACCTGTAAGCTTGAAGACGAAAGTGTGAAGACGAGAGCCAGGAGGAGAAGAGTGACGGAGACGAGAGCCAGGGGCTTGAAGATGAAAGCGAGGGCAGACGGTCTGACGAGGATAGAACGGTCAGAGAGTTGGGTATCTTTATTCCCAGTTACCCGATATAGCTAAAGACAACATATGGTGGTCTTTAGCTATTCCTTATAGTCCGGGAATAATAAAACCTAAGAATACCTATTCTACTTCTTGTTGTCTAACCAAACGCATGAATAAATAAACGATAGGAATAGCGCAGGAATAGAACCTCTATTCCGTTAAACCAAACATACCGTAGGTATTTTGGGACATTTTTAGAGATGAGTAGTGATCTGGCCACCTCCAGCAGGTGTTTGTTTTTTCTTTCTGAAATTCCATTCTGTTGGGGGGTGTATGGGCAAGTGGAAAGGTGTTTAATTCCCTGTTCTTGAAGAAAATTTCCCATAGCAGAATTGAAGTACTCAGTTCCATTGTCTGAGTGCAGAATTGATATCCTTGTTTGAAACTGAGTTTCTACCATTTTATAGAAGCTCTTGAACACTTCATAGACTTCTGATTTTTCAGAAAGCAAGTACACCCAACACATTCTTGTATGATCATCAGTAAATGTAACATACCACCTTTTTCCACTGCTGGTTTTTATTTTAGAAGGACCCCACACATCACTATGGATTATATAAAAGGGTTTAGAGGGTTTGTATCCTGTGGATAGATAACGGTTCTTTTGGTGTTTGGATAGAATGCATGTTTCACACACTAAATCAGAAGGATTTATATTATTGAAAAGGTGAGGTAACATTTTTTGTAGATAAACAAAATTCGGATGCCCCAATCTGTGGTGCCATAACAGAATCTCATCCTTTATTGAAAACAAACAACTGAAATTTCTAACACCATTTTCCCCGTGAGCAGACTTGTCTTTAGTGTCAAAGTAGTATAAGCCTCCTCCAAGCTTAGCACTGCCAATCATCCTCCCCAGTGTCCTCTCCTGAAAATAACAATGAGTGTCACAAAAAATCACTCTACAATTTGAGTCTTTAGTCAGTTTACTAACTGATAGTAGGTTACATGCTAATTTAGGAACATGTAATACATCCTTCAGCAAAATATCTTCAGAAACAGAAACTGTGCCCATACCAGCTATAGGGGAAAAAGAACCATCAGCAATCTTAACCTTTTCATTCCCAGGTAGTGGAGAATATGTCTGAAACAACCTAGGGTCGTTGGTCATATGGTCTGAGGCTCCTGAGTCTAAGATCCAAGAGTCGGAGGTGTTAATGCAAGTGAGGGCAGTTAAGGGTTTACCTGAGATGGCAACAAATGCATTAGGCACCTTAGGAGTCTCTCCCTTAGCTTTACACAACTTCTGAATGAATTGCAGCTGTTCTTGAGTGAAGGGAAACTCTTCAGCTCTGGCAGTAACCCCTGTTTTTGTCGATTTTCCACCCTGAGTTCCCTTCCAGTTGGCTGGTTTCCCATTAAGCTTCCAGCATGTCTCCTTGGTGTGCCTAGGTTTATTGCAGAAATCACACCATACCCCCTTCTTCTCATCCTTCTTGTCATAAGATCTGAGCTTGTCAGTGACCATGGCTGAGCTTTCTAGGCTTGTGAGATTCTGATTTTTCCCAAGCATCACCATACGTCTGCTCTCCTCTCTTCTTACTTCTGCAAACACCTCAGTAAGTGGAGGGAGAGGTTTTCTCCCAATTATCCTTCCTCGGACTTCATCAAATTCCAGATTGAGTCCTGCAAGAAACCTAAAGGTTCTTTCTCCTTCAACAATCTTTTTATATTGATTATGGTCATCTGTACACTTCCACTGATAAGTGTTGTACAGGTCAAGATCCAACCATAAACCCTTCAAGGTGTTGAAGTATTTGGTGACAGAACATTCACCTTGTCTTATTTCTCCTAACTTTAGTGTCAACTCAAACACTTGGGACTGATTTTCCAGATCTGAATACATCTGGCTGACATTGTCCCATAAATCCTTTGCCGAGTGAAAACCCATGTAGTTCCTGCTGATTTCTGCCTCCATGGAATTCACTAACCATGTCATGACCATGGAGTTCTCAGCATCCCAAGTGTTGTAGGTAGGGTCTTCCTCGCTAGGTTCCTTCGTATCTCCTGTCAAGTAGCCAATCATCTTCCTCCCCCTGATGTACATACGTACAGATTGGGACCAAAGTAGGAAATTTTCTCCATTCAGACGTATAGATGTAATCTGAATGGAGTGGCTGTCAGTGGTGATATTCTTGGATGTTTGAGTGGGTTGGCTAGGGTTTTCAGAATTGTTTTGTGAAGAAGACATTCTGGTTCGGATAGAGAATAACTACAGATTCTAAGGATAGAACCTGAGCTCTGATACCAAGTTGAAAGAAAGATTTTTATTTCTAAAAAAATGTCTTACTCTTTACATTCTATGTTCTCTCTTATATAACACTCTATACATATTCTAAGTAAGGCAACTAACTAATATTAAGAAATATACAACTGATGCTGATTCTAAGCAGCTAATTCTAGGGATTCTAACCATTATTCCTGATTTATGTTCACATGTAACAGACATTTACAACAAGAATTTTATGAGACTTTCGTAGTCTAGAAATCTTCGATGATTCTAAAGCTTATTGTAGTGTTATTATTGCATGGTTGGGTTAGTTCAACTTGTGATAAGTATTTTCACAGTTCTTTGTGATGCCCATGCTGTTAATAATTTTATTTTATTTTTAGGTCTTTTGGTTTAATGGTTTTGAAAAGTGGAGAAGAAAGTATAGCAGGAATGGAGGGTGCAATAATATATCTAGTTGCGAGGGGCAAGGAATTTCTTACCTCATAATTTTGTCGGCAGAAGTGTAATTGTATTTCAAAAGAGTTTATAACAATGATATTAGTAGCCCAACCCGCGTTGTCAATTCAGTTTAAAGTAAGTTCATAGGGCAATCAAGAAAATGATGAAAAGAGAAGAGGAAGCAATCAAGAAAATGATGAAAAGAGAAGAGGAACTAATTTAAACTACTGTTTCAACTGGATCAAACAACTGTACCTGGATCATCTGGAATGCTTGCAGATTGTTGCTTGCGTTTTAATTTGTTGAACCTTTATTAAGCCAAGAAATCAGCAATAATTCCCAAGAAGCATTTTTCCATGAGAACGGTCCAAGCTCAAAAGTCACTTGTGTTGTTGGTAGCATAATCAAAGGTGTTTCTCCATCTTGACAGGGTATTGCCAGCCTCATATATCTACCATTTATATAATTTTCTCCAATTGCAATTTTTTTCAAATTTAAAAATAAGCAAAATTGAAATTGGAGAATATAGAAATTGGAAAAGATAATGGAAATTGGAATAAGCGAGAAATGTCATGGCTATAGAAAACAGAAAGATAAAGTTTCTTCTTTACAAGCTCAAAACAAAAAAAGAATTATGTTTCTAATAGCCAATTCTCCATCTACTTAAGTTTGCCAACAATGTATTTAACCAAGCAGATGTTGCTATAATTATATCTTGCTGACTGAGATTTACATTGTTATCAATATATTGTGCTGATTGAGATTCGCTATCTCTAGTATCGAGATGTGGTGCGACAGTTCATCAAGGGCACAGATGGATTTTCTGGAGCTTTTGCTGAATGTTTATGTGGAAGTCCTAATTTATATCAGGTGTGCTTTTATCTATTAATTTATTTTAAGCTCTTAGGCGTAGCATTTACTTGTCTATTATTCATGTGTGTTTTGTATTATTCTCTAATTGAAATCGTCTTCTTATTCATTTCATTTATTCATGTGGTTTGCTTCTATTGTTTTCTCCCATTCCTCTTCTATGTTTTTACCTGTACTTATATATGGAAAAACTTTTGACGTATCTCATAGAGTTGGAATCTATGATGACTTGACTTTAATTTCATTTCTGGGAAGTTTTTCTTGAACTAGAAGTCATCTAAGAGTAATCAATTAGGTTTTCTTGTAAATTTATTTGAACTAGGGTTGCACTTTAACATGCATCGTTATCGGATACAAACATACAAGTCAGCGATACTTTTGTAATTCTCGGCTGGAAAGTTGTACAATTTGTAATTTCTGAACGATTCTGGGTCAGGAAGGACGGAGGAAACCATGGAACAGCATCAACTTTGTTTGTGCTCATGATGGTTTTACTTTGGCTGATCTGGTTACTTATAACCAGAAACATAACTTGGCTAATGGAGAAGACAACAATGATGGAGAGAGTCATAATAATAGCTGGAACTGTGGACAGGTAAACTCACCAATGAAAAGTTGTGTAAAATTGTGTTAGCCTTGTGAAATTTAAGGAAACGTTTTGTTAGAATTCATGTTCAATTTAAAACATCAGTTAAAGAGATAACCATGCATGTGCTTCTTGATATTTAACTTTAGTATCTTGGTGGCTGCATAGTGGAAGGGGATATACGTTTCCCAAATAAATTACTTGAATAAAAAGACTATTTCCTAGCAATAGCATCTCAATTCTTTCTATATACCTTTTGTCATAAGCCAGGTATCATGATCATTTATTGTTTCCGTCATGGGTAATTATGATTAGCTATTTTTCTAAATGTTCAAATTTTCTTCTTCTGGATATAAATTACCCTGCTAAACTGATTACAGGAGGGTGAATTTGCAAGCATTTATGTGAAGAAGTTAAGGAAACGACAGATGAGAAATTTCTTCTTATGTCTTATGGTTTCCCAAGTAAGGGTTAATTTATCATCTTTAATAGTTGCCAGGCACATCATTACTTCAGTTCAGACCTGTGACTGACGAATAAAGGACATTCTAACAATTTGATGGAACACACATAAACTATAAATTTGGGGCTGCTGCATGCTCTTTTTTATTGTGCTTGAATTGAGGATTCGAGTCTGGAATTGAGGATATGGGCTGCTTAAATTCAGATTAGGATTGCTGGAAATCTAGATTGAGGTATCTGAAATTTTAATAATGAAACAACTAATGGATAGTTCTAGGAATCACTCCTAAGTTTGTATCAAGAACTATGAATCGCAACTGGGAATTGAATTGAGTAGAACTATTGGAATCACACTAATAGGTTTCTAGAAATCACTAATAGAATTTAGGAATCACTCTTGAGTATCTAAGAATCGCCCTTGTAGAGAAAAGCTTCATTCTTCAAAAACAAGTTTATTTTTCCTACGCTTGAGCATTGAAAACATAACACATATATAAAAAGAGTCTTGAAACCCAGATCCTAATAAAATAAGAAAACCCACTAAGCTTCCAAAATAAGTATGGAATCATATTTAAACGATTCTTATTATTCACTAATGGACTTAAACTCTAAACTACTAAGGAAAAATGAAAATAGAAATGATTTCCTTTTCTAATTAGAAAAATTATATATATATGTATATATGTATGTATGTTTAAATTCTGCATTAGGAATAGCATCCTGTTGGCCTTAACTTGTTGATACAAATCTTTTTCAATGTCCTTTAATGGCTTTTTAGCTATCAAGTGAAGATTGGATTGAATAAATATTGAAAATTTCACTTGAACTTCAAGCTTGCTTCATTGTATAATTTTCAAAGAAAGGAAAAGTGCTCGGCATATTTCTATGTGGCAGAAGATTTCTCTTATAGTTTTTTGCTTAGGTAACAGTAAAAATAAGAGATTCCATAATAGCGAGAAAGGGGAAGAAGAAGAATCTAGGGAGAGAGAAAAGATCACAAGATTCAATCCATATCCATCATTGAGCCATTACAATAGCTATTACAGTGTGTGATTCATATGTATCACTGCACGTGTAATAGTTAGGTATTTCCGTTATAGTAGTTTTATTCAAACATTATGTCTTGTATTCTTATTTAATAAACTTCACCGTACGACTTCGTTTTGTTTCATCTTCATCATTTGATCTTCCTCATCATGACATAACCACTTTCGATCAAATCAAACAGAATGATTTAGAGTTCAGAAATAGGATTTTGCTTATTTATTTATATCTTTATTTAATTTATATATTTA
>JANIIA010000004.1:21180352-21190697 GCA_027478495.1 Erythroxylum alaternifolium | reverse complement strand
TTGTTAATCATATCACCGAATTTGCTTCTTCCTTCACCACCCACATATGCATCCACACCATTCACGCATGCATCAATTCATAAACATGGAAACATGCACCATTCACGCATGCATCCAATTTACAAACATTAAAACCTCATCTTACTATCATTTACACTACCCATACAACTTTAAGCATTACTTACATGCTTCACAAAAATTTCAGCAATTGAGAGGGGTTAGAAAAGATTTTGTTGGATGGAGAAAAGACAAAAATAGAGAGAAACAAAACAAAATATGTGCTGGAATGTTTTCTTTCCAAGGTGTAATGTGGGTAAAATGTAGAAGTTAAGTGTTTAAGTGATGGATGAGTAAGAAGGAACATGGTGTTTTCGATGGAGACAAAACAAAGGAGTTGCAGAAACTAAAAATTCCGTTATAAATTTTTACAACGATAGTAAATATTAATGATTAATTAATACTACTGTTTTAAGTCTTAAAAATATGTTGTGAGTTTTTTATTCTAAATAACACGTTGTAAACATTAAAAACAAATCTCCAATAAAACTTATCTTAACTATGATAGAATATAAAAATTTTAGTTTAATAATTTATGAAAATTTCAATCATTTATTGACAATTTTTAGAAATTGTCACTAAATGTAAACATTTAGCGATATTTCCAAAAATTTGTCACTGAATGTGAAACAATTAGTGACAATTTTGAGATATCGTCTCTAAATGTTTGATATTTAGCTATGATTAAAAGTAGTCGTCACTAATGTATAATGTTTCGCGACGAATTATCAATTTCGTCACCAAATGTTGACCTTTTGGTGACGTTTGGTAATCTCAATGCAAAATGCATAACATTTAGTGACCATTTATGAACATTGTCACAAATTGTCTATAAAGTTATGGTGACTTTTACAGATTGTGTCACGATTTCACTATTTGGTGACAAATATTGTAAATCGTCACCCATTGGTCTTGATTGTGCGATGATTTTACTTTAACGTAGCTAAAGGTTTTCACTTGGGCGAAGCTTTTTGGTTTCATCACTAAAACTTAATATTTAGTGACGAACGATACGTTTATTGTTTCATTGTAGAAAAAAACGTTAGGAAATGCTTCCCTTGTTGTGGTGGTCATCGTCAAAATGGTAATGCTTAAATAATAAAATAACTCTCTTATTTATAATTATGAATTCACTAACTTTAACTTGATTATTTTATAACTTAGCATCATATTGACAAAAAATCAAATTTAATATTATTGACAATGATTCTAAGTGTAAAAATAAATTTAGCTAACAAAAATGTCAAATCATTTTAATAATTTATGAAACTATAAACTCAAAATTAGTTAATATTACATAGATTTATACTTTTTATTTTTCTCTATTAAATTATATGATTTGACAATTTTATATGAAGTCACAAAATTTTCAAATGGTTTTAACGTAAATTTTGTAATATAATGATATAATTCTTACCAAAAAAGCAATAAATAATGATATATGGTAATTAACATAATATAATGATATATGCTAAGTGATATAAGATTTTAATTAGAAGTCTAACAATTCTTATAGACAAAACAATAAATAAAGTTTCATGCCTATTCCATCTAAAAGAAAAAGAAACGATTATTTTTTCTGGATTTCAAGTGACACGAGACCTGGTAAATAAAGTAAAAGAGTTCCCTATATTTGGATTCCCAAAAATGGTCATTGTACGTTCGAAGGCATCAATTGAAACAAACAAAAATCTTCCCTCAACAGTTGGTTTATTAAGATACATTGAATGTTTTCCTAACTAAATGACCAGAAGATACATTGAATGTTTTCCTATATGCAATATAGAATAGTGAATTAAGTGAAGCTCACGCACAATGCATGTCACTTAAGGAGCAAACAGTATAGAACAATCGTATTAATTTCTTCATAATCCTTATAAAAAATAAATCCTAAAAAATTAAAAGCTAAATCAAATGGTATAAGGAACCTAAATTTGAACACATGTATACCTGATGAAATGACTCCATCATCGTCATAATAAACAGACATAGTTTTTGCAATAGAAGAATATTCCAAAATAATCAATTTGTCGAATCCTATATGGACCATTGGGACATCGCTACCGCTTCCATTTTCATCTACATTCGCTTGAAGTTTCAAGGAAGCTTTACAAAACACATAGTATATACAACTACACGATCATCTAATAGCTTCTTAATAGACAAATAGATACAGATAATAAAGAAAGAAGGTAATTCAAATGACACTAAAAATCTTAAAAAATAAGATCGGCCATTGAAAACAAGTGGTGATTAGACTTTGGTGAGAAGATTTATTGTGCATTGATTTGTTCTTCAGTAGGGAGAATTCTACAAGATACCTCCCACCTAAGCTCATTTATACCATTGGAAACTATCTGCCACATCAACATTTTGCAATGAATTTATGTTAACAATGTTATTCTAAAAAGTCAATAGAAACAAAAACAATTCATAGATATAATCAATATAGAAGTAGAGTGTACAATTAAATAAGAGAACAAAAAATCATATGAAGTCATATATGTAATTAACAAAATATTCGTAGAAGAAACAAAATCATTAAAACTTAATTTTTTAAATAGCCAAAAATCAGTTGCATAAGCACATTCTATGTTTGCCTCTTATCCTTAAAGATTAATAAAACCTAGAGTACATACTAAACATTAATAAGTGATATAACATCTTTAAGAATAGAAGACTTCTTATTTCAATGCTCTTTCCAAATCTGACACACTTTTAAGATTATTAATGGACATCAATAAGTCAGTATAACTAGTTAAAGTTTAGTTCATAACCTATTCACATACGAAAAGAAAGTTTGTATTACACATAATATGAGTACTTTTATACATTGTCTAATCTAAACATAAGTCATAACCTACATAAATACACTTCTAATTTATACAACATATACCATATAACTTTTGTAAGTCTTCTATCATAAAATCTAATACAAAGATGCTTATTATCAAGGTAAACTTCACTGCATATCTTTGTAGCCATGATCGATCCATGCACTAATTTTCAACATGGGTATAAATATAATACATTATTTCTCACCCAAAGCATCAGCAAGAGGGAAAATCTTAAACCTAAACTTATATCAAATAATAGAAACATTGTAAATAAGAAGAAACACTGAGGAAATGACTTTTGAGATCTTGGATAATTGTTCACGCACATAAATATTCCATTTCCTTACAAATTTGTTACAACATTCTAGTAATGTTAATTTTGTGATCTACGAATAGATACAACTTTATATGATAAAAGTGATATAGAAATGAAAAAAAAATCTTTATGAGCCTCTAAAAAAGAATACGAGTTTACACCATCATCACCAATAGTGGTAGTGTTAAAGGAAAAAGCTTTAATAGTTAATTTGATCATCATAAGATGAAGTAGAAGCAGATATTAGAAAAGTGAATAGAGTTGAACAATTACCTAGAAAAGGAAGAAGATGAAGAAGAAGATGATGGAGAGTGAAGGGTAGTATTTGGATAAGGCCTGGGTTATACTACTATTGCTACCTATTTAGTGGTTAGAATCTATATCATTGTATATGGGAAATAGCATTGAGAAATTATGAGGTGCATTACATTCACATGCATATCATTAGCATACACACATGAATTATGATCTTGTACACTTTGCAAAGACTATATATGCACTCAATTGACATATTCCGGGATATAAAAGATTTAAAATGGTCATGATGTGAAATGTGAATTTATTATATCTTGAATTTTGGTTTGATGGTTTTCAATTATTAATTTGGAATTAATTGTTAAAATTAGGAGATTGATGAAATTATGTGTATTTTTAGAGTAGGAAAAATGCCAAGTGGCAAGACAAGTTGACAAATTCTAGTAGAAATAATCGACATATGGCAGTAGAAATAAGTGACAATTGTCTTGGATAATTGGATGAAAAATGGCATGGAGATTGATAGACAAATGGACTGATTATTAAGAGTCATGTGGTAGATTAAGTAAAAATACAAGTAGTATGGTTTCTTATGTGGTAAGTGTCATAAAAATTGTTATAACACTTACCATGCTTTTAACCTATACGATACACACTTATGTTAAAGACCATTTCTTTGTGTTTCATTCTTACTTTTGCTACATACTTTTATTTTCTTCTTCTTTCTTCTCTCCATTTCATGACACTGTCATAACCTAACCCTCAATGTTGAGCTTTGCTATCATCCTTCACTTTCTCCACATATTTCGTTGTCTTCACATTGATGATGAAAGCCTAACCTTTTCCTCTTTAAAATGGTGATGATCGTGTAAGTGGAGGAGCTAGGTTATACGATGATTTGAAGAAGCTTGGAGTTAAACAAGTAAGTGGCATATTGTTCTTCATGGTTTGTTAAATAGTTTAGGAATAAATGGATGGTGTAAATGGTGTATCAGGTGTGTACTGAACGTTGATGAATGTATCAATACATTTGATGTTCTATTTTAAGTAAATGATCAATAATAGTTTATGTAATATTTTATGGATGATTTTGAGATGAAATTGAGGTGAAAATGATGAGGAAATGAAGTATAAATGATGAACTATGAAGAAGATATGTTTGATATAGTATGTATGAGTTAAAAATCTGGAAAAACAGGGAAGAAATTGGCTGGGAATTTTTAGATAACATAACCCACGATCGAGGGAATGCCCCCACGATGGTGGGAAATGAATGGAAAGTGAAACATGTTTTCGGACTACATATCCCACAATTATGGGATGGCCTCTATGACGTTGGGAAAGGCATTAAACATGGATTATTTTCTTTTATGTATGTTTGAACTAACTAATGATAAGATAGTTTCCTATAGTGCATTTAGACTTGATTGAGGCATGAAATGAACCCAGTTTGATGTTGAATAAGTTGATAAAGTGTTTGATAGGTTTAGGTTGTTAATTGAGGTTATAACTTAAGGAATAGATTATTGATATCAATGTGTTTAAAATCTAGAAATATATGAATTATATAGGAATAAGGGTGTTCTTAGGAATTCAATTGTGATCCAAAGGATATGAGTAAAGTGTATTATGTATGAATGAATGATAATTGAGATTTTGTGTGATTATATAATGCTAAAAAGGGATTGATGAATGTATAATTGATGAATTTAGTATAATCAAGTGTTCTAGACATTGCCGGTCCGTCAAGGCAATAGCTATCTGGAGTATATCGTGAGTTAACCTACATGTTTTCTCACTATGATTGATTGTTTCTATTTTAATTCCAATTATTGAAATGTTATTGATGTGAATGTGAAATTCTGTCTATTGATGGTCTAAGGAGTTTTATAATTAAGGTTATATTGGAAGTGTTTCATAATTGAATGTAAATTTGAAAGAAATACGTGTACTCAACAAAATGTTGAATGCTAGACTCAGATTCGATGAATATGTGAAAATGACTATGTAATGAATGAAAGTGACCGATTGCATATAATAAAAAAAGATGCATTTCATCAAATTGATATGCATGATCAGATTAAGGAGTTGTGACCGGAGTGACTAGTAAAAAAAAAGAGCTTAAAGCTTAAAAATGCACATAAAGAGCCACAGGCTTAGTATTTAATGAGTTCAGTGTCCACAATGAGTACGGGATAGTTATTAATGAGCCCGAGATCCACAACAGATATTGGACAATAAAAAGGCACTCAGTCACAACAAAGTAACAAAGAAAATGAGTCACATGTGCAATTTCATATATAATTGGATATGTATTAAATGAATGACTAAAATGAATTGTTTCGACTATTCTAAGATAGAAATGTGAAATATTGTATGCAAACTGTATTCGTTGAAGCATGATGAAAAGTGACATGATATGTAATATTTGATTGATATGATCTGTCTGTGAATTAAAATGTGAATTGTTCTTGTGATTGATATGAGTGAGCACATCGAGAATGGTTCACTCACTGAGTTTGCACAACTTATCAAAATTGTAAATGTTGATTTTCAAGTACGAGGGAGTCATAATTCCTAAGGTAGACTAGTAGAAGTCTAGTATTGTTGATTTTTGACTTAAGAATGGCTCAAAGATTGAGCAATTGATATTGAGGAGTTTAGATAGAGTACTTTTGTTTAGCTCCTCATTTCATGTAGAACTGTTGTAATAGTAAACTCTTATATGTTTGTGACACTATAAATATGTATTATGTAGTAAAATGCTACAAAGTAAAATATGTTTTATAAATAGAATGAGGAGTTGATCTTCTGAATATTTGTGTTATATGTATGATGCCTTATTAAGTGAATGTGATTACTCTAACATACCGCTTTCATAGGGTATGTTCTTAAATGTCCTTCAGATGTTCGGGCATATGCTTTGGGGAGGTAGGATGTTACAAGGTTTTGGTATCAAAGCATGGTTTGGCATCTATAAGGACATATATAAGAACATTTAGACATGATATATAGAGAGAGACTTGTATAGTAATTGTGATTATTTATTTATTGTAGGTCATCTGCTATAGGTGATCTAGTTACAGAATTAGTTGACTTAGAGTTTGTAAGAGCTAATAGAGAGTCTCTAGTACCTCGATCTGACCAAATGCCTCGGAGAATTCCTGAGAGGAGAGAAAGGAGGTATAATAAACATAAAAAATAGGGGCTATATACTTTTATGGAAGTATTGACCCTACTAAGGGCTATATACTGTAAGTCAGATGAAAGGTTTGACTACGCAGTCTCGTTACTACAAGGTCTAGTTTATTAGTGGTGGAAGACTGTTCCTGATAGTACCACCAGACCTTGTAGTTTAAAGTTAGAAAATTTCCTGAGAGTCTTTAAGGAGAGTTATATGCCAAAGATGTACTTATATAGGAAGATAAAGGAGTTTCTAAATCTAAAGCAAGGAAGTCTTAGAGTCGTTAAATATGAGATACGTTTTAATGAGTTAATGGGACATACTACTACATTGATTTCGATTGAGGAAGACAAGTGTACACGGTTTGAGGATGGGATAAATAGACATCAGAATGAGGTTAGCTATTACTAATATGCGCAGTTTTACTGAGCTAAGAGTTGCCTCAATCAGAATTGAACAACTATTGAAAGATGTACAAGGAGAGTATAGACAAGAGTTCAGAATGAAGAGGTTTGGTGAGTCTTAAGTCAATTCTAGTAAAAGATTTACTAAATACCAGAATAAATCATTTCAACCATTGACTAAATCGAGACAGTCAGGGTTTAGATTGAGGGGCAGTTTTGTACAGGCTGGTGTTGTTAGAGGTGTAGTGTCTGGGTAGATGCCTAGTTGTGAACGTTATGAAAAGAAACATAGTGGTGAATATTGGAAGATATCAAGAGCTTACCTTCAATATGGCTCTTTCGAGCACCAGATTAGAGACTATCCTATGACTTTCATAGCACAGTTTGGAGTGAGAGTAGGAGTGGTGATTGAAATGACCGTCCAGCAGAGCAGAGTTAGTGGATGCGAGCAGAGAGGCAGAGGTAAAGGTAGAATAAGTTCAACTGGTCCTACTGTCAAGACTGAGGTGAGGAGTAATCAACCACATTCTTACGCTAAATCTACGCTATTACAAGATAGGAGGCTTAGAACTCCCCAAATGTTATAGCAGGTATGTTAAATGTCTTTCAATTTGAGGCATTTGCATTGTTAGATCAACGATCTACACATTCATCTATCACACTGTGTCTGGTATCTAAACTGTATTGTGAGAGAGAGATGTTGAAATATGGCTTAGAAGTGAGTACACCAATAGGTAGTACTATAATGATTGGAGAAGTGTGTAAAGGGTGCATGATTCAAGTTCATTAGGTAGAGTTGGAAGCTAATTTGATTGTATTACAGTTAAATGAGATAGACCTCATCATAGGTATAGATTGGCTTACTGCTCATAGGGCTGTGATGAATTGTTACACTAAAGAGGTGATTCTTAAATCTCCTAATCAGTTGAGAGTAATATTTCGAGGTGTTAGCGTACCATCAACTTCCACAACGCATGTAACACAAACATCTCGAGGACATTCGAGCACATGCCCCATGAAAATGTTGCATTAGAGCAGAAACATTCACTTATATAGAATTATACTGAATAACACAATATCTAAAAGATCAATTTCCTCATTTCATTAATAACACATAGTTTACAAAATAGCTTCTTATTTTATGATCCATATATATATTTAATATCCAAAGAAAGCATGTAAGAGTTTCCTACTCTTTACAACGTGTTTTACATGAAATGAGATATATAAAAAATTATTCTATCTAACTCCTCAGTCTCAGTTGACTAACCTTTGAGCCATTTCTTGAGTCCAAAACATAAGACTTGTTTTAGGATGTATTAGAAGCTAAGTCTCCTCTCTCGTAAATGAAAATCAACATTACAATTTTGATGAGTTTTCCAAACTCAGTGAACGAACCATAATCGATGTGCTAACTTATATCAAACACAATGACAATTCACGTTTCAATTCTTGCAATCAAATCACATCACAATTATAGAATATAAAATCACGTTTCATTTCAGAACAGTTCATTTCAACACTCAGATCATACATACAAAATTGTATATGCAATGTACATGTGACTCACTTTCATTGTTAATTTATTGTGATCGAGCGCCTTCCCGTATCTATTGTGGATACCGAGCTCATTAATAATTATCATGTATCCATTGTGGATATCAGGCTCATTTTACTAGTGAGCCTGCAGCTCTTTATACACATTCTCTGAGCTTTACGTGCGAGGCCCTAAATTTTACCCTAGTTGGATCCACTACAAGAAAATAGTGAGTTAGCGACGGAAAATACTGACGGAAAAGATAAATATTCTGTCGGTATTAACATTACCGACAGAATTTACCGACAAACAACAATGTCATAGATTTGGCCGTAGCTAACCTTACTGAAGGTAAAGAACTGTTCTATTGGTAAGTTTACCGACGGAACACAATTACTGTCGGTAATTTCAACGAAAAAGTTACTAGCCGTCACACTTTTTCGGTACGTAAGTTACCGACGGACTATAATTTTTCAACGCTAAATTTACCGACGGCAAGTTCCTAAACTATATGTAAATTTAGCATCGGAATGTTTTAGTTCCGTAGGTAAGGTTACTGATAGTATGGTGGTTTCTGTCTGTGTTTTATTGGCCATTACCGACGGAAATTATGGATTTTTCTATCGGTAAATTATTTGATTTAATTTTTTTAAATATATATTTTCATTATATTTAAATTATAACCATTAGAAAATTTTAATAATTAAATATTTGTAATATATATTTAATTTGATAGAAATAATTAAATAAAAATTTTGATTAATGATTAAAAATTAAAATATCTTAATTGATAATAAAAACGTTACATTTTAAATAATAATATCTGTAATACAAACTAAATGACCAATACTACACTACTGATCTGGAGCTGGTGGATTGTCTGGTTGGTGCGGTGACCTGCTACCCTTACCCTTCAATTCATCCATCTCCCGGCGGAGCTGAGCGTACAGGTCCAACCACTGTTGTTGCGCTGCTATCGTTTGTTGCATCTGCTGCATCTATTCTAACAATGTCTGAACTGTGATCTCAAGCACCTCCACTTTATTGTTGTTGGACTGCCTAACAGATGCTACTGTACTAGACGTGGAGGATTGCGAATAACAAGTATTCGCAAATGATCCGAGTCTGAATATCCTCCCACGACGATCCCTAGCACCAACTGTTTCTAAGTAAGTGTCAGCCTCATTAACATTTTCAGATTGCTGAGACCGCTGCTCAATAGTTTGCTATATTTGGTCCTATCAGACAGCAATGTTTATATATTAGTAAGTGATAATTATGAAGCATATTATTAATATTAAATCATAAATTTCATTTACATTTACTTCTCTACAACGTTCGTTGACAAACGTCACCCCGTCATGCTTCTTAGTATGAGCGTGCAGAAATAGTTGACGGGGTGTAGGTGCCATGCCTAAATACTTTTCCTGCATAGGAATAAAATGTTAATTATAACTAAAATAGATTTTATAAAGCAAATTAAATTAAAATACAGCAAAGAAAAGAGATGAGAATATAATTGTTAATTGTAGATACTTACAAGTCTTTGTGCATGCTCTTGGTGGGTAAAAGATCCTCCCGTATGTACGAGAAGACTCTCTCCCTCAGGTCCTCCACGTCTGTTGGCCGAATTACGTTGTGAAACTAACATCGCCTCAGGTGATGTTCTAATATTGCAGCCAACGACTCTATATTTCTTCAGAAATGTATGGCGGTCGTACAGTTGCCCTGCGTATTGCACCAACAAAATCGCGA
>JANIIA010000004.1:21079805-21089823 GCA_027478495.1 Erythroxylum alaternifolium | reverse complement strand
GAATTTACATATTAGATATGTCCAATCCAATTTTAAATATCAATGACAATAAAAGAAAAAAATGAGATAACCTAAAAACATCTTACTTATGGCATTGTCAACTTGGACATATAAGTGAGAAACATATGATTAAGTTACACAAGAATGGTAGCCTAGGGTTATTTGATTATGAATCATATGACACATGTGAATTTTGCTTATTAAGCAAGATAAGTAAATTACCTTTCAAAGGAAAGGGTAAATGAATGAATGGGTTATTAGACCTCATACATTATAATGTAAATGGTCCGATGTCCGTTCATGCCAGAGGTAGTTTTGTGTCCTTCTTTACTTTTATCGATGATTATTCACGATATGGGTATATATATCTAATGAGATACAAGTCTGAAGCATTTGAAATGTTCAAACAATTTAGACATAAAGTAGAGAAACAAGTTGATAGAAGTATTAAGGCACTTCGATCAGATCAAGGTGGTGAATAGTTAAATGTGAAATTTCTAACTTATCTTGGAGATCATGGGATAGTATCTCAGTGGACTCCACCTTTCACACCACAACACATTGGTGAAGCTGAAAGGAGAAACTGAACATTATTAAACATAGTAAGGTTGATGATGGGCTTAGCAGATCTACCAAAATCTTTTTAGGTTATGGACTCGAGACTGCTATTTATGTGACAAGCAGAGTCCCTTCAAAGGTAGTTGAAGTTACTCCATATGAGCCACGGACTAACAAAAGGCCTTATTTTTAGGTGTTTGTCTCAAAGCATGATGTATTTTTAGAGAAAGAGTTTCTTCTAAGAGAAGGCAGTGGGAGCAAAGTTGAACTTGATGAAGTTCAAGATGCCCAAATAAATGTAAATCAATTGCCTGAACCCAAAATTGTTGTTTACAGAGATGAGACAATAGTTGAACCTTCTGAAACACAAATTATTTGTAGGTCGAGTAGGAGAGGCAATGTTTCAGAGAGGTACATATTTCTCGTAAGTGAACAGAATAACATATTACTTATAGAGGATGATGAGCCTACAACCTATTAAGAGGCTTTGAAAAGTTCAGAATCTAAAAAATGGCTTCAAGCCATAAAGTCTGAAATCGATTCAATGTATGAAAACCAAGTATGGACTTTGGTTGAACCACCTTAAGGGTTAAAACCCATAAGGTGCAAGTGGATTTTCAAGAAGAAAATTAACTTGGAAGGTAATGTAATTACCTATAAACGAGGCTAGTTGCTAAAGGTTATCATTAAAGACGAAGAGTTGACTATGACGAGACATTTAGTCCCGTAGCTATGCTTGAATCCATTAGAATACTTTTAGCTTTTACTGCTCATTATGATTATGAAATATGGAAAATGGATGTGAAGACAACTTTCCTAAATGGAAACCTAGTTAAGGATGTATATATGATACAATCTGAGGGCTTTGTATCCAAAGATGGAAGAAAGGTATATAAGCTTCAAAAATCCATTTATGGATTGAAGCAAGCATCTAGGAGCTGGAACATCCAATTTGATGAGACAATCAAAGAGTTTAGTTTCTCACAACATCCTAATAAACCTTATGTGTACAACAAGGTTAGTAGGAGTGCTATCATATTCCTTATGTTATATGTGGATGACATATTACTTATAGGAAATGATGTCTCAAGTTTACAATAAGTCAAACTTTCATTGTCCAAGAATTTTTTTATGAAAGAACTTAGAGAAGCAACTAATATATTGGGAATAAAGATCTATAGAGATGGATCAAGGAAATTGCTAGGTCTTTCATAGTCAACATATATAGACAAAGTACTAAATAGGTTTAGCATAAAGCAGTCCAAGAGAGGGTTTCTTCCCATGACACATGGGATAAAACTCTTGAAATTTATATGCCCCAAGACACAAAATGAGAGGACTGGCATGAGTATGATCCCTTATGCTTCGACAGTAGGATCAATCATGTAAGTTATGTTATATACAAGACTTGATATATCGTATGCTCTAAGTGTTACGAGTAGATATCAATCGGATCCTGGTGAGAGTCACTGGGTGGCTGTCATGAATATCGTAAAGTACTTGAGAAGAATTAAGGATGTATTCTTGATATATGGAAATGGAGATCTTGTAGTGAATGGGCATACAGATGCCAATTTTCAATCTCACCAGGATGACTCCAAATCCCAGTCAGGTTATGTTTTCACACTGAATGGTGGAGCAGTTAGTTGGAAGAGTTCCAAACAAGAGATGACTGCAAATTCAATGACCGAGTTAGAGTACATTGTAGCTGTGAAAGCGGCAAAAGAAGTTGTTTAATGGGGCTATTGCTCAAGCCAAGGAACCGATGTCTCATCAGAGGTCTAAGAACGTAATCAGGAGATATCACCTGATCAGGGAGGTAATTGATAGAGGTGGTGTAAAGATAGAGAGAGTTCCCACAGATCAAAACATCCTTGATGCTTTGACTAAGCCACTTCCTCAAGAAAAATTTGATTATTGTGTACTCGCCTATAGTATTAGAAACAAAGGCTATTGGCTTTAGTGCAAGTGGGAGACTGTTAGAGTATTGCTCTAAAGGCAATCAACTTCAGCACTTTTGTACAAACTTTATTTTAATTAATAAAGCGAAAGGAATTTTTATTGATTTGATATTCGTTATATATGAGTTGATATTGATCTTAAATCGAATTAATAAAGTCCATGATACAAAACATAACATGAGGGAAATCATAATGAGATTCCTATCATGTGTAATTATGTTAATATCTAAATAATCCCTAGTCATAGGATTAATAAGACAAGACATTATTAATCTAGACAAACTAGCATGTGTTATACTCCTTGATTTAATCAAGCAGTGGATCTCACAAATTGTAAGCATGAGTTATTAAGAGTTAACATGTGGATGCTTACTAAGAGTAGTAAGTACATCGGATGACCCACTATGAGATTATCATATAGATGATCTATCGAATGTTAGTGATTAATCTCATTATAGCAATGGTGCAAATATCCTTAGACTTGAGGTACTCAAGGATATCTTGGATACGAATGCTATGCTTTGACATCATTCCTTGTTACCTCAAAACGAGGTCATTCTTAGGGTCGTGATTAGGAACAACTATTTATATTTGAAGGTAATTAGGTAGCCAATAAACGATTCCACTCCTAATAGAAGGAGATGATACCCACGGCCTTTTATCGGGGTCATTACTTGGGAGTCTCTGGCCAGAGCAGTTGTATGTCATGAATAAAGTCTTCAATGACACATAAGCGTAATGAGCCCAGGACAAGAACTAACATCACTTAGATCAGAAGTGATATAGTCAATCTAGTGGGAGTTAACACATAGCCCATACTCCAAACTAAGTGGGGTATAGTATGGTGAAAGGACGAATTACACGGTAATTATCTATGGAAAGGTTCATAAGTTGGATAATTAACTATCGAAAAGTTCATATGTTAATCCACTTATATTCTAACAAATTGGCATCATAAAACCCTTCATGATTTGATTAAATTAAGAGTTAATTCAAGTGCTTAAAATAACTGGGAACTTAAGGGTCACATGCATAAAAGATTGGATGAAAAACAAAGTGTCTATGGCCATTTTAAGCAAGCCATGATTGTGACTCATAGGGCCACGATCATGGCCGAAGGCAAGACAGGCCACGATCTGGGTCAACATCATGATAGAGGCCAAAAAATGATATATAAGTGAGTTCTTCACTTATGTACTTAACCTTCTTCCATTTTTTACACGCTTAAGTGATAGAGAAAGGGTTCTAAAAGTGTTTTTAGAGAGAGTGAGAAGAGTTCTTAAGTTATCTTCATGCAATTTATGAAATTGTTGTATAAATCAACAAGCATGCAAGATAATCTTGATCTATCTCCCATTTGAACATTTACTTCATTCATCAAGTTTGGTGTCCTAAAACCCTTACACATTGTTTCATCTTCCTTCTTTGCATGTTCTTGGGTGATCAAGGAAGGGTTTGGTGTTTGCAACAACTCAAACAAAGAGAAGAAACAAGAAAGGAGGAGAAACAAAGGTAAAATGTTTTTATATTTCATGTTCTTTTCATATCCTTGCATGCATGTATGATCTTGTGATTTTTGGGTTATCATGGTGTCGAAATCTTGATTCTGACACTTCTGCTACGTCTATATGCATGTGATGCATGCAACCATGGCATCCCCAACAAGAACAACAAATCAATGAAATATGTTTAATTAAGGTGCAAGTCGAGATTAAACTAAAGAACTGGGTCCCTAACACAATTATCATTTTTTATCATTTTTCATGTTTTCTATAATTTTTTATTATTTTAGTTTCATTTTATTTTCTTGTTTGAAAAATCAAAAACCCCCTAAACCTAAATATTGATTAATTTCATTTTAATAATTATACACGCACTTTTTGTGGGATCAACCTAGACTCATCACTACTATAGTAGTAGTCTAGTTTATTTTGACTAATGTTACGACGCGCTATCAGTGGTCAACAATTACACTACACATACAGCTAAGTTCCTTTAACATTTTTACATTGAAAGATTAAGGAGTGAAGTAAACACCATAATCCTTCGTTCTTTTCTTTTTCTCTTTTTGGTATGAATAAGGACAAATTGAAATTGTCCAAGCTCAAACCCCATCTCCCATAATCTGGTAAACTCCCAGAAGCAAGAACACAATCAATCCCACAACCCTAATTGTTTCTTAACCAAAAAGCTTAATCAAACCCAAAACACTCAGCATCTTTGAAATAGATTCATAAACCAAAAACAAAATAGGACAAATATGTTTACTTTCAATTGAAGGGTTTATGTCAAAAAAATGAAAACAAAAAAAAAGATGAAAATTTTAAAAAAATTACCCGTAAACTATGTGCGTTCGCCTTGTTAGTCTAGAATTTGTCTTCAATCACCGCAACTAGCAAAAGAAACAATAATAAACAAGGTTAATTTGTGATTGGAACAAGAAATCAAAACAATAAATAGACTAAAACATTAAAGAAAAGGGCTTGAAATAGAATAGAATACGTTAAAGAATACCAATTGAAATGGGAAACCAGTGGAAAAGATTGACCAAAACTGAAGTGTTACTAAAGAAGTTAAAGTTTTACTAGAGATGGAGACTAAGATTTTCTGTGAAAAGTCAATATGAAATGGGAGATGAAGTTTAATTCGATACAAAGACTGAAAAGTTGAAGAAGAGAAGATACTCATAGTTTTGAAGTATTAATGGGTTCAAGAAAACCAGTCAGTTTGTTATTTAGTTGGCTAATTTTTAATTCTAGCAATTATAAACTTAAAGTAAACTGGATAGGTGACTAACTCATACTTATTCCGATTGAACCGACTGATTTAGTTTGGATTCAAAATCATTGATATACATTGCATTTGTATAATTATCTTTATTTTTGCAATATTTATTATAAATGTTTTTTCCTATTTTAACATATTGATCATTGGATACCCAAAATTGTAAAACTTCCAAGAAGAAAATAAAATTACTTTTTTTAATTTAACGTTGAATGTCATATATATATATATATATATATATACACACATATATATAATAGGCCATGCATTACAAGTGTCGAAAGTACACAGCAACACCAAGTGTTCGTATTGAGATTAGACGAACTGTAGGTAATGACTTGGACACGAGGAAAAGAATAACTAGAAATCAAGTAATGAATCTCAAACTTATACTAGAAAAAGTGGACTATTGTTTTCAAAAGGATGGAAAAGAAATGAGGTCTCCTAGCTCTCCATCAACTCTCTCCTCTTCGCTGCTAGGATCCTATTCATTAGTGGTATCATCTTTTGTTTCCCCTTTGATTGTGATTTCTGTCTTCCTTCTTACAGTGGGTCCTCAGTTGTCTTCTTGGTCCTCGTTTCCATCTCCTGTAACATGGAGGTTTGGTTGTTTTAGTTCCTCTCACTCTAGGGCATTTTTGTCAGAAGAAACTCCGTCAAACTGTTCTTTCGCCAATGACTCCTGCCGAAATGATATCGAGACGAAAGAAACCTTTCAACAAGTAAGACCTTCTTCACCTTTTTACTCAAATATGTGCAAGTAGTAATATTATCCATCAATTCTAGGTAAATAACATATAAATTATATCGATTCATCAGAGGCAAGGACAAGTCATATCAAGAGTGAATGATTCAAAAGATGTTACACTAGGTGCAAAGAGAAGAGATATGAAGCGAGACGGTAAGTTAGAGAAAAGAGAAGTAAGTCTTGCCAGAGTTAGGTCTTCAATTAGAAAAGCTGCCCAGATTCGGAACTTTTCATCCGTGCATGAAGACCCAGATTATGTACCGCAAGGTCCAATTTACAGAAACCCTAATGCTTTTCACAGGTACATCCAAATTCATTTCGAGCCTGCCTAGCTCTTATACTGAGGTTTAATCACTTATTCCTTTTATTTTATGAGCAGTCATCTATTTAATAAATAGAATTCATTTATTGGATGGATGACTCGTTTATTATTGAATGAATGGATATTTATAGAATAAATAGTAACGTGGTAATAAGAACAGGTAATTCATTCCCCTTGTACAGAGATCAACGACCAGAAATACTGAAAGTTCTATAAAATATTTGTGAATCTTCAGGAGTTATTTGGAGATGGAGAGATTATTCAAAATATATATTTATAAGGAAGGTGAACCTCCATTATTTCATGATGGTCCTTGCAAAAGTATATACTCTTCAGAGGGGAGGTTCATTCACGAACTGGAGACGGGCAAATTGTATAGAACCAACAACCCTCAGAAGGCACTAGTTTATTTCCTTCCATTCAGTGTGGTAAATTTGGTTGAGCATCTCTATGCGCCAGGGTCTCATGAAATTAATGCCATTGGACGAATGGTTGTTGATTACGTAAATGTCATCTCTAGTAAGCATCCTTTCTGGAACCGAAGCCTTGGAGCTGACCACTTTATGCTTTCCTGCCATGACTGGGTAATCGCGTAACCTTCTTTGAATATTGTTTGAACACTACTCGATCGATTGCTTTGCTTCGTTGTGTATAATCAAAAAACTTAGATTATAGGTATACTTGGTAAGAGATTTTTTTATCGCATATTCCAAGACTTGCAATATTTCTTTTACATAATTATAGCTTGAAAATCTTTTACATTTTGGTCCTGGAGTATCCTTAAAGATCAAAACCCACATTTCTCGACATAGCGAGCGGAGATGAAACCATGAAGAATACAATAGTTAACATGTGAGGGTTAGCATTTTTATACCAATTTTCTTGAAATAAGAAAAAAAAAAGAGAAAAGATAGATTTGACTGATTTGACGTTTGGATGCAATTCCTTTCTCTGAAAGTAATGTCTAACAACTCATTCTTACCTTCCCTAAAATTCAAGTTTCCCACGACTGCGGACACGGTAAAGGAAAAAGTTTGGTGGCCGTCTCTAATCCAAGACAAAGCGAATAATTGAAAATGAAATGTATTGAATGAGTTATACACGAGTTCTACATATTAACATAGGAAAGGAGAGCTCCCTTACACAAAAAGTAAATACTCGGCTGCGTAAGTGTCTTTAATTCTGTCCTACACTTATAAGGCCAAGATATGGTTTTAGCATATGTTGATATGGCTTGTTCAAACGCAGGGACCGCGCACATCTTCTTATGTTCCAGACTTGCTTCGCAATTCCATTAGAGTATTATGCAACGCAAATACTTCTGAAGGATTCAACCCTCGGAAAGACGCTTCGTTCCCAGAAATCCATCTCAGAACAGGAGATATCACAGGACTTGTGGGCGGCCCATCTCCATCAAAGCGGCCGTTTCTTGCCTTCTTTGCCGGCAGGCTACACGGCCACATTAGGCATCTCCTTCTAGAGCAATGGAAAGACAAAGATCAAGACGTCCAAGTCTACAACCAACTGCCTAATGCTATCTCATACGATTATATGCTAAAAAGGAGCCGGTTTTGTCTCTGCCCAAGTGGCTATGAAGTGGCGAGTCCCAGAGTTGTGGAAGCTATCTACTCAGAATGCGTCCCTGTGTTGATTTCCGAAGGCTATGTCCCACCTTTCAGCGATGTATTGAATTGGAAAGCTTTTTCAGTGCTTCTTGAAGTGAAAGACATACCAAGAATTAAGGAGATATTAAAGGACATATCCCAGAGGCAGTACCTGAGATTGCAGAGGAGAGTGAAACAAGTGCAGAGGCATTTTGTTGTGAATGGGCCTTCGAAGAGATTTGATATGTTTCACATGACCATGCACTCCATTTGGCTAAGGAGATTGAACGTTCACATTTAGTTTTTTTTTTTTCAATCAAATTGATTAAGGTAGAAAACGAGAAATTTTATTTTCTCAATAATTATAAAAAATAAGGAGATAAGTAAAGAAGCGAGAACATTCAGACTCTATTTGTAAATTCATTTTACTTTAATTGCTTGGGTTCTTGACTTGGTTTTAAATGCACTGGTACATGAGATATTTATAGGTGTACAAAACACCACACAGGAGAGATAATGAACTTATTTAATTCAACTTAACTTCTAGAAATTATAAGTTCTTGAATAGATGTATTAGAAAATACATGAACCAAGTAAATGAATCATGTTTGATTAATTGCTCCACTTACATAATTGTTCCATTTTTCACCATCCCTCTTAAACTTGGTTCTTCTTTGTGACTCCAATCTAAGTGTGCAGTTTTGTGAAACTTTCAAACTTCAATCATTTGATGAAATGTTAACTACTTGACAATCGCTTTTCACATAACAAAGACCAACTTCTTTGTTCTCAATGCACACCCTTATAAAATGAAACTTTGTATCTATGTGTTTCCCATAAAAATAGTAGTAGCTTCATCTTAAGCTACATGTAGCATTCTTAACAATCTTCTCAGCCACATTGCATAAGTAATGCAAGAAGCAACCACAACAAATTCAACTTCACATGTAAAAAGAGTCACAATGGCTTGCTTCTTCGAACTTCAGGGCAAAGGTAGTGTCACCCATAAAAAATATGAATCTACTTGTGCTCTTTCTATCATCAATATCACCTCTTCAATGCCTAACAAGTTTGACACTGGATGAGGGAGAGTAGTGCAAGCCATAGTCAATAGTACCTTTGACATATCACATAATTCTTTTATCCATTATCATGTAAGTGATAGTTGGAACTTACATAAAATGGCTTACAACTCCTACTCCAAAAAGAAGCCTGCCTCTTGCAAGTCAAGTACCTCAAGGTTCCAATAAGGATCCACCATTTCACCTTCATCAAAATTTGAAAATTTTGTTACACAAGCAATTGGGGTATACATGGGCTTACAATTCTTCATCTTGAAGTTCTCAAGAACTTTTCTTACATCTGTCTCTTAAGAAATAAAAATTTCATCTTCGTCTTACTTTACTTTAATACCAAGATAATAGGACATAAGTCCTATATCAGTTATTTCAAATTCTTTAACTTTCATCTTCTTGAATTCGTTAAACATCTTTAGAGTAATTACTACAAAGATTAATTCATCAACATATAGGCATACAAAAAGAATGCTTCCATTTTCACCTTCTTTGACATTAAGAGTTTGTTCTTGTAGATATTTGATGAATTGATGACTTTGAAAATATTTGTCAATATAGTTGTACCAAACTCTCAGAGCTTGTATCAAGCCATATAATGTCTTCTTTAACTTTAGCACTTTATTATCGTGTCCTTTCACCACATTACCCCAATGGTTGTTAGATATACACCTCCTCCTCAAGGTAGACATTGGCTAGCAGGTTTCTGATATGAAAAAAGCTTTAATAATTTAACCTTGATATTCTGCAAGTGAACGGGTCATTCACGTAGTGCCTAAGGTGTCGATCCCACGAGAAGGGTTAATGCTGGAACCCCACCCTGGCAAGTCACGGGCCCGACGTCCTATGTGACATCTGGACGCGTGTCCCACGAGGGAGGAATTCCCCACCAGGTCAAACTTAAAAACAAAACAAACTCATTTAACTTACCTCCGATCCTTTCACTTGATTTTAATTCCTAATTTCAA
>JANIIA010000004.1:20998200-21022506 GCA_027478495.1 Erythroxylum alaternifolium | reverse complement strand
TGTAGTGATTGCACGTAGCGCTCCCTAATCTTAGGATATGTGTCGGAATGACCTACGGGCGTTCCGGTGCGTACCCTGGGCTCCACTGTAGCGATCCGGCCCAAGTTCGGATGCTACATTATATATGATGCATGGGTTGGTCATTAAATGTTATATGCTACATATTTTTATGTGATAGAAATATATATGTGTATTTCTTGATCTTTTGGTTGTCCATAGAATATGGTTTTACCTTGTAAGTATTTCTTCGCTTGGCTTATAATAAGGAGGGTGGCCTATCATCATCATGTTTCCTCCTTGGTTTCGTTTTTCTATTTTCTTTGATTTTGTAATGTATAAAATTCTGTAATGTTAAAGATGCAGCAACCATGGATCAAAGAGAAGCATAGGTAATGGTTTCGGTGTATCCTTTGGTGTGTTGGCAAAGTTTCAGTTTTATGAAAACCAAAGTGCTGGAATTTTGTTTTAACAAAGTTTTGGTTTTGTGAAATCTAAGGTGCTGGAATTTTTGTTTTAAAATAGTTTTGGTTTGATGAAATACAAGTGCTAGAATGTTTTTTGAGTGTCGATCTTACCAAAAGCAAGTGCTGAAATTTTTGTTTTCATATTACCAAGGTTTCGGTTTTGATGAAAACAAGTGTTGTTTTTTTGTTTTCAAAGTGACAAATTTTGGTTTTATGAAAATTCCATTACATACTTTTACCGAATGGGCCGGGTTATGTGGATGAAGAGTTCGAAGTGGAAGATCCATGTCCAAGAAGATTTTTTGGGCCTAAAAGCCTTGTAATTTTATTTATGTTCTAGGATGGACAATCAAATGTCGTCTATTAGTTTGTGAGTTGAACGGATAAATGGATGCAAATAGTATGGGATATTGTATGATTGTATGCCACTTAGAAAATTTCCAACCCTAGGCTTTGCCATGCATTCATTATGTATGAGATATATAATGAAATAATATAGGATGGATAATTTATTACATCTAGAAAAGATGGCATTTAATAAAAACTTAAAGATAAAAAAAGATTGAGTGGGAGAGGATGCTCATGTGAGAGTCTACGGTCTCCATACGATGGCCAATTTGCATGTGTTGAAGTGTTACTCCCCACTGGAGGACATGAATCCTAGATCTTGCATGGTTTGGGTCTTTTAAAGGATAAGTTTACTCATTGGTAGAAAATGTGACCTCCCACTGAGGCATGGTTTGTAAGTACCTTTAGAGGATGAATCAAATAGTTACATACTCAACATATTTTATCAATAACCTTCCCACCATAGCTCTGTTGGTAAAAATATGGACCAAATCATGACGTTTCTCAAAAAGTTAGGCATGAAGATGCTTGGTAGTATTTTGAGTGGGACTGTCCTAGTTTTTCTCTTAATGGATAATATGGCCCACCGTCACTTAATATGTTACATATAAGAAAAATAATCATCATATAAAGTTTTAATTTTTTTTTAAGTTTTGTTAAATCTATCATCATATACACATGCATCATGATTTTACACAAAGTTTCAATATTGTTGACTAATATGCTCATGTTTTAATAATTTATTTTTTTTAGACATACTCAACTATAATATAAATCCATTCACTTTTCTTTTGACTAATAACAAATTGGAAAATGGAGAGAATTTTAATGAATGGAGACGTAACCTTGACATTATTCTTCAATATGAATGAATTTCTTAGGTATTAAAGGACAAAGAGCGTGTACCACCGGGTGGTAATTCAACTTCTGAGTAAGCCTAACAACATGAGCGATGGCAGAATGCTGATAGGACTTGTAAGCGTTATATTCTAGCTTTTGTCTACTGAATGTTGCAAAAGCAAATTTCTTGCATGAAAAATACTAATGTAATGGTCCATCACCTACATGACACGTTTGGTGTAATGACCAGGTTTGCAAGAGTGAAAGCTATCCAAACTTTTTATAATCTTAGACAAAAACTGGTGAACTAGTGTGGGATTACATGTTGAAGGTTATCTCTGTAGTTACTGAGGCTGAGACACTTGGGGCGGATATGGATCCGAACATATAGATGATTATGATCATCAATAGCTTAAACTCATCTTTTCAGCAGTTTAAGTTTGGACAATGGGCTTAACAATAAGGATTACACCTTGAATGAGTTGATGAATACCCTTCAGAGTACGGAGGACATATTAAATATCAAGGCTTATAGGCCAGAAGCTAATGTGGCATCTTCTTCTAAGCCCAAGGCTAAGGGCATGCAAAAGAAGAAGGGTCTAATGAAAAAGAAGGCCTAAAAAGGGGTCAAGGTCCAACCCATGAAAAAGAAGGCCAAAGCGGACACCAAAGGAAAGTGTTTCTAATGTGGGGGGTCATTGGAAAAGAAACTGTGCGGTTTAGCTTGAGTCCCTCAAAAGCAAACAAGGTATGGGTTTTATAAGTTTGTTAGGAACTAGAAATGTGCCAGATTTTGATTCTTAGATTTTAGATTTAGGAGCTACTAACCATGTTTGCAATTCTTAGCAGGGGTTCCAACAAAGGAAAAGACTACATAAAGGCCAGTTTCAAGTCAAGATAGTAGATGGATACTATAATTTAGCAGGATCAGTGGGAGTAATTATCTTGGACTTTCCTAGTGATCATAGGTTATATTTGGCAGATGTATATTAAATCCCAATGATTGTAAGGAACGTGATTTCTATTTTTTGTCTAATGAAATCTGGTTATTCCTTATATTTTGAAAATGTCGTTTCAATATATGAGAATAAGGATTTTATTTGTAATGCAATAACTAAACAAGGATTATTTTTTATAGAACTTATGACAGGCTCACTAAACACCACAGTATTAATAAAACAAAGACAATCTAATGACTCTAGCATTAATTCAAAATATCTGGGGCATTTAAGAATGAGCCATATCAATCAGAAAAGACTTGACAAGTTAATGAAGGATGGGATCCTTGCGGGCTTGGATAATGATCTATTACCCACCTATAAATCTTATATTGAAGGAAAAATGACCAAAGCCTCATTTGCTTCTAAAGGAAACAGATCTGAATCCACGTTGGACCTAATACACACTGATGTGTGTGGGCCCATAAACATACAAGCTAGAGGAGGTTATGAATACTTCATAACCTTTATAGATGATTACCCTAGACATGGCTATTTGTATTTTATGCATCAAAAGAGTGAGTACTTTGAAAGGTTAAAATAATTCAAAGTTGAAGTTGAGAAGTAGCTTGACAAGCCATTAAAACAACTTCGATTAGATCGAGATAGTTAGTATTTATTTGGAGAGTTCCAACGATTCCTAATTGATAATGGAATTGTTTCCAACTTGTCAGCTCCCATAACACCTCAACAGAATGGCGTAGCTGAAAGAAGGAGTAGGACTGTATTGGAAATGGTAAGATCAATGATGTCCTACGCTGGCCTTTTAGAATCGTTATGGGGATATGCCATACAAACGAAATTTTGTCTTCTTAACTTTACTCCATCAAAATCGGTACCTAAAACACCTGGGGAGTTATGGACTAGACAAGTGCCTTCATTGAGGCACTTGAGGACTTAGGGCTACCTAGCCCATGTTCTAAGGCCTAACTTCACAAAGATGGAACCAAGGTTAAAAGTATGATTGTTTGTAGGATATCCTAAGGGTACATGAGGGTACTATTTTTACAGTCCTCATAATAGGAAGGTACTTGTGTTGACAAATGCAACCTTCTTGAAGGAAGAATTTGTGAGAAATCATAAAGGAAGAAGTGAAGTAGTACTAAAGTAGTTAGCTATTCATCCCAACCAAGAGTTGATTTGGATATAGTAGAATAACATGTCGAAATGTATTTAAGAGTTGAATCAGAAGAGCAGCCTAAGCATCAAGTCTTGCCTAGATGTAGTGGGAGGGTTGTGAGACAACCAAAAAAGTATCTAGGTCTAGGATAAGGCATAATTGCTATCTCAGACCAAGAAGAAACGGATCCCATTACTTATACACAGGCTATTAATGATGTTGATGCAGAAAAATGGCCCAAGGTAATGGAATCAGAAATAGATACGTACACCAATGAAGTCTGGATTCTTGTTGATCTACCACCAAATGTAAAAACCATAGGGTGTAAATGGATCTATAAAAGGAAAAGAGGATTAGATGGAGAGGTAAAGACTTTTAAAGCTAAATTGGCAGCTAAGTGTTATACTTAAAAAGAGGGTATAGACTATATGGAGATTTTTTCTCCAGTTGCCATGCTTAAGTCCATCATAATTCTTTTGGCTATAACAGCCTATTTTAATTATGAAATATGGCAAATGGACGTCAGGATCACATTTCTTAATGGGGATCTTAAGGAGGCCATTTATATGACCTAACCAGACGGAGTTATTAAGCCAGGTAATGAGCATAGGGTATGCAAATTACAGAGGTCCATTTATGGACTTAAGCATACATCTAGGTCTTAGAACATTAGGTTTTATAAGTCTATCAAAACCTATGGGTTCAGACAAAACCTAGATGAGCCTTATCTCTATAAAAGGATACAAGAAGGCAACATTACTTTCCTAATCCTGTATGTCGATGATATTCTACTCATTGGGAATGATGTAGGAATGTTATCTACGGTTAAGGGATGGCTAAACAAATAGTTCTCAATGAAAGATTTAGGAGAGGCTAGCTATGTTCTAGGGATCAAACTTATAAGGGATCGTAAGAATAAACTAATAACCTTGTCTTAAATAACCTACATTAAGAACATGCTTAACAAGTTTGCCATGTAAAATTCCAAGAGGGGTTTCACACCTACTAGACATGGAATCAAACTTTCAAAGGAGCAAGCACCTAAGACCCAAGAGGAGGTCAACCGCATGCATAACATTACTTATGCTTCGGTAGTTGGAAGTTTAATGTATGTTATGTTTTGCACTAAACCAAATATCTGTTATACAGTCAGATTTGTAAGTAGATTCCAGCCCAATCCAGGAATGGAGCATTGGAATACAGTTAAGTGTATACTGAAGTATCTTCGTAAGACGAAGAACTTAATGCTTGTTTACTCTGGAAGTAGTCTTATTCTGATGGGATATATGGATTCCAATTTCCAATCAGATGTTGATTCAAATAAATCAACTTCTAGTTCTATATTTATTTTAGGAGGTGAAGCCATAGTTTGGAAGAGTATCAAGAAATCTTGTGTTACTGATTCGACTATGGAGGTTGAGTATGTTGCTGCTTGTGAACTAGCAAAAGAAGTAATCTGGCTGTTTAAGTTCCTAAATGATTTGGAAGTGGTTTCTGAGGCAGAAAAGGTCATTACACTTTATTGTAATAATAGCGGGACAGTGGCTAACTCTAAAGAACCTCGGAACTATAAAACTGCATATTGAGACAAAGTATCATCTCATAACGGAGATAATACAACGAGGTGAAGTGAATGTGGTAAAGATTCTAATAGAGCAATACCTTGCTGATCCGTTTACGAAGACACTGTCTCAAAAGAGTTTTGAGGGTCACCTAGTAGGGATGGGAATAAGAGATATGTCAAACTTGCTTTAAGGTAAGTGGGAGATTGTTGGAGTTATGGAAATATAGTGCCCTGGAAAGCAAATGAATTTACTTATAACTTAATTTCTTCCAGTTACTTTTATATTGAAAATATTATTAATAAAACAAAAGAGTTTGGTTTTTATGAGCATTATATATCTAGTCATAAGGTACTGAGATTCTTTTGTAAGTAATATACATTTATATAGAGATGTATGGGAAACATGTATATGATTAGATATAACTTGTATGATTGTGTTTAAGATTAAATTTATTTCATGAGGTTGAAACCATTGCCTTATTAATGCATTATGTGTTGTGAGTTTGTTATATGTTTATTATTTTGTTTGCTTAAGGACAAGCAAACATTTAAGTGTAGAGATTTTGATAATTCTAATTTACATTATGTTTTAGGGTTCAATTTGTTAGGTATTTAGTGTTAATTTAAGAAAGTGTTCAAGATGGGTTAGTATAAGTCTTTGAGCTTAAATGTTATGGTTTTAAGGTACCTTTATGTGTTTGTTAGTGTTTTAGGGTCAACGAAGAAGTTTCAGAGAGTTTCGTGCCAAAACCACGACCCACGATTATGACAGAAAGATGTGAGCCACTAAGATCCAGGCCACGATCGTGACACTTTGGTCACGATCATGATAGAGAGATTTGAACCAGGCTATGATCATGGCACTTGGGCCACGATCGTGACAGAAAGGGATAAATGCTGGCCACGATCTTGTAGGCAAGGCCACGATCGTGGCCTATGTTAGGTAGACACAAAAATAGGTGAAAACGTCAAGTTGTGAGGAATGTTTCAAACAGTTTTGACCCCGAACGAACCCTAGGGCTCCCAGGTATTTAAGGAACATAAATAACGAAGAAAGCAGCTTCGAATCTGGCTTTGAAGAGAATTGCATCAAAGGTAGGGAACGTGGTTTGTATCAATTCAACTAATCAAAGTGTGGTGCATGGAAGCTTTGCCTGTGTATGTGTTGAGTTATATCTCCTCAAGCCTTTGAGGTCTTCCATTATTATTGGAAAATTTCTCCAGAGAGTTGAATATGAAGGTCTTCAATTGATTTATTTCAGGTGTGGTAAATTTAGCCATAAGTGAGACACATGTCCTGATGATAAATAGATGCCAAAAAGTAATGATAGAGGATCTGATAAACTTGATCATCATGATAAAGCTAAAGAAGCCACCAAAGTTGATTCTTTAATGAATCTGACATGTTCACATCCTAATGAGAGTTCCTTCATACCTTGGATGTTGGTTCAATGGTGTTCTTGGTGACCATCGATAGGTGGAGCTACCAAAGGAAAGAATTCTATAGGGATTGATACTCGATAAAACCAGGGGAATAGATTTTCTACATTTGCACATAATTCTGACACCGTGAATCAAGTTAGAGACAAACAACATCAATTTAGGAATGCTGCTGGTAGTCAACGAAAAATTACTTTCACAAAAGCACAAGTTTGGCATCCTAAATTTTCTCTTAGTATTGAATTTCCTCTCCTAAATCTAGTAACGGTAATGGCTTTAAAAGGAAAGACAAAAAATTAGAAGCCTCAACTAATGGAAAGAGAATATTTTTCCATCTACAAAGTTTATAAAACTACCGCCTGGCTTTCAATTTAAAGCGGGCTCTTCTATTGATGTGGTTTTTAATGCTCATTCTCTAATTAAGCCTTCTAAGAATGGGTTTACCTCTTCCACTTTAGCACAGACAATTATTAACCTATTAAATAGTCCTAATTTTGATATTTTACAACAGAGCCCTATGAAGGTGTCCATTCTAGTTCAAACTTATGATCGAAATGAAGAGAATAATAGCCCCAATATTCTTCCATTGGTTCATCCTCCTTCACCTGTTGTAGGAAACTTGGGCAATTCTAGTGATAACACTTTTATTGATAAGGAGAAACATGAAGATGATTTTGGAGAAGAGATAGTGTCCATTGTTAATGAAGAGCAAGAAGATGACGAGGATGATAAGAGGGACGAGGATGAGAAAATTCATGATTAAACTGCCTTATCTTTTTGTTTTCTGTATTGTTTACGTTGATTCTTTTCTGGAACATAAGGGGAGCTGCTAGCTTCATTTAGAAAAGGAATATGAGCTTGTTAGAAGCCACAAAGTAGAAATTCTTATTGTCACAAAGCCTTGGATCAGCAAAGGGACAACAAATAAGGTCATTCGTAGTTTGAGGTTTGACGGGCATGCTAAAGTGGATGCAGTTGGTTTCTCTAGTGGTATTTGGGTGCTTTGGAAAAATTCTATTAGTAAAATTCAAGTGTTTCAAATGGATGGTCAATTCTTGTCTATTATTATTATGTCACCTGACAAAGTTAAATGGGGACGCATGGCAATGTATGCAAGTCCTGTGGTAGTTAATTGACAATTCTTTTGGGATTACTTGCAAAAGTTTTTAGATTTTTTTCGACTACCTTAGCTTATTATTGGAGATTTAAAAAAATCGAATTTTGTCACATAAGGAAAAGCAGGATGGTAATCCGGAACTTTTACAATGTATTGAGGAATTTTTTAAGGTTGTTGCTATTTGAAAACTTATTGATCTTGATGCCTAAGGTTATTGTTTTACTTGGTTTAATAAACAATTTGTCTCTGAGCTTATGTGAAAGAAACTAGATGGAGTCTTATGAAATGTGGAATGGAACCATTCTTTTCCTAAGGCTTTTGTGCGTAACTTAACTTATGCTTATAGTGATCATTGCCCAGTTTTGGTTTCATTTGAGAAAAGGGTTGTTGCTAATCGTTATGCTAGGCCTTTTCTTTTTGAAGCTGCATGGAAAACCATTCTTCTTTTTCTTTGGTCCTCTATGATAGTTGAAATAATGATATTGGGCTTCAATATAATCTTCGCAATGTCGAGTTTACTCTCCAGTGTGGGAATTCAGAAACTTTTGGGAATATTTTTAAATGGAAACATGTTCTATTAGCTTAACTAGGTGGCACTTGGAGGGCATTGGAATGTACTCCCAATCTGTTTGTTTTTGCCTTGGAAAAAAAGCTGTGTGCTGAGTATAATTAGGTCCTTAATCAAAAGGAATTACTTTGGTTTCCAAAATCAAGAGAGAATTTGGTTCAGCTTGGTGACTGTAACACACATTTCTTCTATACCACTACTTTAGTCATAAGGAAGAGGAATAGGATTCATTTGATTAAAAATGGGGCCGGTAATTAGATTTAGGACGAAGTACAAGTCTAAGATACTATTCTTCATCATTTTTATTAAGTTTATTTGGCTGAGTCTTTGCAGTTAGATTTTCGACAAGCTTGTCCTAGTTAACAAAGAACCTATGACCATATTCTAACAAAGATCAAGAAGCATATTCACTGCTTGGAAGGCTGATCAACTCCCGCTTACTGGTCGAGCTACACTTATGCAATCTGTCACTAGTACCATGTCTACATACACTATGCAAACCACGAGACTTGCCATGGCTGTATCCAAAGAAATTGACTCTCAAAATAGGAAATTGGGGTTTAACGGATAACAAATAGAAAGTGTCGCTACTTAAGGGGGATATGGTGTGTCATCCACGTAAGGAAGGTGGTTTGAGTTATGGAAAAACTACAGATATGAAATTGGCTTTATTGGCTAAGTTTGGTTGGAAACTTGAGGCCAATGATAGTGGTTTATGGGCTCCTGTTTTAAAGACTAAATATTTTCAAGGCTCCAACTTTTTGCAGTTGATAATAAAACCTATTGTTTGTTAGTAAGAATATTGTCAAGCAAGACTATTCAAGGTTGGTTAGGTGTGGTGATCAGATATCTTTTTGGTTTGATAAATGGATCAATAAATCTAAGTGGTCTCGTTAATTGATCAAAATTCCCTGCCCCCTTTTCAAGATGTGAAAGTCTCTAATTACTTAGACAACGAAGCAATTTTTTGGGATATTGTGAACTCCTTTCTTGAGGAAACCTAAAATCTTCTTTCTCTTTTCATGCTTTTTCATATAGAAAAGGATAGAATTGTTTGGACTGCTTCTCCTTCTGGTGTATTCTCGGTAATCTCATCTTATAATCATCTATTGAGGACATCACAAGTGAATTTTAACTGGAATTTAGTTTCGAAGAAGACCTTGCCTCCTTGCATCGAGTTTTTCTTGTGGCTAGTAGTTCATAACCAATTGCTGACACGTGAAGCTTGTGTCTGATGCCGTATCACTACTACAACCAATTGTCCAAGATGTGATGATCTTTGTGAATCAATTTTCCACTTACTTTAAGATTGTCAAGAGCTGCAAGTAATTTGGTCCTCTTGGCTCTAAGTTCGTCAGTTAAATGTTTTCAATTCTTTATCTCTTGTTGACTAGATTCGTGTTAATTTTTGTAACTCTTCTTTTATTGTTACCAATAATATCCCCTGGGCTGACCTTTTCTGTTATACCTATTGGTATTTATAGCATTAGCATAATTGTGTTATTTTTGAGCCAGATCATACTGCTAATATCATTTGTGCAAGGGTGAAAATTTTTCGCAGATATAGCACGATGCAAAAGGCCTTGATGATAAAGCAGGATATGCTGATTGCTTGGAGTCTACCACCCACTGGTTGTATCAAAATCATTGTGGATGCATCATCATTCACAAATCTAGGAGAATCGGGGATTGGAGGCCTTACAAGGAACATTGAAGGAAGCTGGTTGTTTAGGTTTGCAAGGAGACTTGATTAAGGGAACATTACAACAACTTAATTGTTCGTAATTTATTATGGACTACCTTTAGCTTGGGATCGAGGCTTCCAAATTTTGTTTATTGAATCGTACTCTCTTTCAACCACTAACAAAGTGAATGGCAACCTTTGGCCTACAGATCAATTCTATCAAATTATTCATGCTTGCAAGGAACTACTTAGCCACACTTGGGACAGTGTTGTGTTGTGCATACTTATTGCGAAGGAAATATGTGCAATTACTACTTGGCTACTTGGGCTTATTGGAGGCAATTTTGATGTTACTCACCTTAATAACCCCAGACAGCTTCACCATTTTCTTCAGGAGAATCTCTTAGGTGTTGCTCGGCCTAGGTTGTTGCTGTCTAAACCTAGAAATCTTTGATTGCTCCCTTATACCAAAAAAATAGACAGCCAAGACGATATAGATAATACCACTTCCCATAATCTGTATAATTCTTACTTGATTTTACAAAGTATGACCTACTATAACTTGTGTCTTATATTTGGGGACTACTGTTGCACTCAAATTTTATCGCTTAATAATTTGCAATTAACATAGGAAAAATTGATAATACCTACCAAAAATGATAAATTGTCTTTAAATATCATCTTCAGCTAAAGCATAAAGTTTGCTAATAAATATACCAACAAAACTGATAAAAAATAGGATAAGTTAGCATTAAGGTAGGCTAAGGCTAATTTAATTTCAAGTATCGATTAATTATAAAAACATTAACGAAAAGAATAAAAAAAAGATGTGGAATTAGAGAATTAGCATGCCTGGTTGCTTGGATCCTCTGATGCCAACTAGGAAAGTCCGCAACAGCTATTGATAAGCTTCTTATAGGGAGCCAGGCAATGTCCTTTGGCCACTAACGTACATGTCAATCGCAACAAATTTTTGCTCCCATCCATTTGGTAGTTGGTACTTCTTTCTACCTTTTACAACCATAAGCAATCATGACAAGCCAACACATTTTATTATTATTATTTTGAGATGTAACATAACATCGATGTGTATTAGTTTAAACTTGAAAATTAGTAACTTTTCCACAGAATAGAAAAGGAAGTTTTCCTTATCCAAATTAACAATCTTCACTGAGTATAATAGTTGTCATGAAAATATTATAGACAACTAATAAATAGAGATTCTTAAATATTACATATAATATACTCAAAACATAATAAATATGAAGATCCATATTAGTTTGAGAGTTATTTAAACTAAAATTGCTAATAAAATAATCATATATTATACATATAATCCATAATATTTTTGTTACTGCACATTTTAGAGTAGGTAATCTAGTTAACAAACATAATACACACGAAGAATGAAGGTATGAGCGGGCAAGCAAAAGTTGGTAATTAATTGAGTATTGTAATCCACAACTATATCAACCTATTTGGCTCGAGTTTAGTTGACTTTTAAGTTGGATTCCATTTATTAATAAACCAAAAAAATATTGCATTTTGAAACACAATTCATGTTTTAGAGTTTTAATTACTACAGTAATCCAGCTTAAGCAGTTAACATTAATTTTTAGCAGCTTACACCCCAAAGTTTGGGCTAAAGTTGTCATATCAGGCGTTAAAATACATTGTAAGTAATTTTTTAGATTTTCACTAACATATATGTTTGAATTAGCAACAAATTTACAAAGTGCAAGCACTGCAAATTAACAACTTCTTAAAATAAAATGTTAATGCTATGAACAAGAATTAAAACAAACTTTGAAAGATTTTATGTACAAACGCTTATTTACAAATTTTACTACAAGGTTGAAAATATGGATATTTGTAAGTCATTATTTAACCTATAATGTATGAAAATTTTGAACCTCGTATATATTTACATTTTTTGGCTGAAAATCCATTTTCTTACCTAAAAACGTTTGTACATATAAGTTTTTAGTTTCTTTGACATGCTTCTTTTCTAATTTCTATATGTTAATTTTGGGTTTATTATCCACCTATTTAATAATTATAATTTTTAATTGAAATATTTTTAATTAAAATTAATAGAGACAAAGTGGAAATCAATGTTCATATTTTGTATATTACCTACCATATTTACATTTTCATATTTTTTATTAATATTTTTATCTTATATAATTTAAAATAATTTTCACGTAATTTGGTGTGATTCTTTTCTTATATTAGATTTGTCATGGGTTTAAAGTCTCTAGTTTTTTGTCTTGCGACCTATATACAATTTCAAATTTTTGCTAAGTTAGTTTTACAAACCCCCAACACTTTTCATATATAGCACCGTATTAATTTATTATCATATAAAAACTTTTGTTGCTTTATGCCCTATAGTCAATCTGTTGGTTGTAGTTTAAAGACATTATTTATCTTATACATACTTAGATGTAAATGGTAAAGTCCATGATATGAAAATACATAGAAAATGAAATTATAATGAGATTATAATAGTGAGATTTGTATTGCATTTATGTATTATCTCTAAATCGTTCCTAATCATTGTTCTATTAAGACTGGACATTAATATAATGTAAAAAAACTAGCACATATTATGTTTTTTCTTATGAAGGAAGCAGTTGATTTCATAAGCTAAAGCATGGAGATATATAAACAAACGTGTGAGTTTTGTTAGAGAAAAAATTCATTGAATTGACCCCATATGAGATATTTATTTGAAATATTACTTATATGTAAATGGAAATTCTCATTGTGATGATTGTATAAGTGATTATTTGGCTTGAGATCTCCAAGTTTATCTTGTATTGGGGTTGCTATGTTTTGATACTACGTATGACCTATTCTTATCATAAGATAGTTCAATCGATGATCATTGGATGTAACATGAACTATATGGAGGTAGTTAAGTAACCAAGATAAGATTCATCACCCTAAAGTAATTAGGGAGAATATTTCATTTCTCTCGATTAGTATTAATTCAGGAAATCCTTGGCCAAAGTGGAATGATGTTTCGTAAATAGTTTACAAATGTCATTAATTAAATCAATAGCTAATGCTGGAGTACTAATACAATTGGATTAAAAATAAAGTAGATATTAATTCAATGTTGTATGTCTAATCGAAGCATTGTATAATGAAAGGACTAAATTATACAAAAAAATCATGTATGGAAAGATTAGTTAAAATCACTTTGACATTCCTAAATATTTGCATAGTCATGATATGTTGCCAGATGTCAATCTTGATCTTTGGATATAAATTGATTAATTACAGAATTAAAGATAAATTAAAGGTTATCTAATCCTAAATACGATTTAGGGTTATAATTTGTATCCATTACCAACATATTTACCTATCGGGTTACACATAAAGAACAGGTTGAAAAAAGCAAAAATATTTTAATCAAGTTAGACTTGATTATAAAGTTTGAGAAACTTTATAGTTAAATACAAGATATCTAATAAATAATATATGAGATATTAGATCTTATTTGGGTAAAATTAATATTTAATAAGAATTATTTGTAACTTTAGTTAAAGTATAGTCGAAATTAGAATTCAATTTAAATTAAATTACCAAAATGTTGAAAACTTATTAAAAATACGTTTAAGCTCTAATAGAGTTAGCATTCCTAGCATAACACTCTCTATATGAGCTATAGAGTTCTCTCAATTTTTTATGTAGATACCATTAGATGCTGAACACTTATGTTGCTACGCTAGTTGAGATGATTTCGAAAACAATTTGAGATATGCGATAAGATTATATTCAAGCTTCTGAATAAGGTATGAATCAAGATTCAGGCTTTATTATTATTTAATTATTAATCATTTTATAAAACTAAGTGATCATAGCTTTGGGAAGTTAAACAAAAAATGACTTATGTCATAGCTACTACATAAAATGACTTCCATTATAGGTTCCCAATTAAATTATTATCATAACAACTTTTGATAGGTAAGATGCCAATGTCCATAGAGGAGACAAGAGTCTAACAAAGATTTTGGAAGGTTTACCTATATAATGCACTATATATTTTCCGTTTTTGAAGCTTAATAGCTCGCAACCAATGTTATGAACACCATACCAGTACTAGTACCAGATTTAATCATGGTACGATAATGTACCAATATCGATCAAAAATTGGGTACAATTTTCGGGTAATTTCTAAAATTATTAAATATTTCCTTAATTTTTTTAAATTGAAAAATAATTTTTCAATATATTGTACTGTATAATTTATAATTTTACATCAACCTTGTCTCTAAAAATCATGACAATAAAAATTTGAAATAACAATAATCTATTTATTTTTATTAATATTACTTTTCACATATTTCACTTATAAATAATAACTATAATTAATATTTAAAAAGATTATTTATTCATCATACAAATATAAATTAAGGATAATAAAAATTACTTAAATGTTACAATTTTATCATATAATAGATAATAATTACATCAAAACATCAAATAAAAAGAATAATAAAGATTTATAACTCTAAGTATTATGATTTACAGTAATATTTCATCTAAAAAAACAATCCTCTAGAAGTGAAAACTGGAACAAAAACATTTATAGTTATATTTATATTGCATATTTATATTAAGGAAAATTGGATCTACAAAACTACTTGTCCTATTAAGAGACTTAGTAAAAAAATAAAATAAAATAATTAAGAAATTGAAAGAAATTATATTAAGCTTGATAATGATATTAACATAATGGCATACCTTTCTCAAAGCTTTAAATTATATTAAACAAAGACCAAGTCCTTTAATCTTTTGTTTTCCAATCTATTCCTTTTCTTTGAATGGATGAATTCAAATGTGCTCTATTTTTTCACACCCTACTGCACTCACACATTAACTCAGTATTTGAATTGAAAACTTTTGCAATTTTTAAGTTTATCTTCTTGATGAATAGCGATGCCCAACATCATCATAAGCATCTCATAAATCTCCAATTGTGAGCTTAGGACATCTTGCATCATCTGTACGCAATAATTGTTGTAATAGTTAATATAGCACTCCCCTATTAACTTTATTTTTTTCTAAAACTTGGTCTGAAATAGGCACTAGGATTCAAAAATGCCCCAGCTGTAAACAATAGAGATTAAAGTTACATTTTCTATCTCTTGTTGATGATTGTAAAATAAGGTGTTTACAAAGAAGGCTTAATTTTTAGATTAGCCTTGATTGCTTCCTTTTCCCTCTTCATGAAATTATAAAAATAATCCATTGTTTTCTTCTCACGACTATCATCTAGACAAAGTACCCTTACCAAAAGATCTTAAACTTAAATGAAAATTTGACAATGGACCAAAATTTATAATCTTTAAGTATAATTCTAGAAATCTCCATTCCAACATTAGAACTATCATGTTGAGATGCAACCTACTTTTAAAATGTAAACATTTGCCTCAAAATAAGAAATGGATACAAAAGATAAAGAAGAAGAAAAAAAAACTAAACTAAACACATCCTACATTGTGTGATCCTAGTTGATCAGAAAACGAAGGCTTCTTATGATGATGATCCTTGATTAGTGGAGGAGTTGCAGATGAGGTGCCCTCACTAGATGATGGGGCCAGATGATGGGGCCTAGAAATCAATGCCTAGTTAGCTGACCATTAAGAGCATCAGTTCTCCTATCTATCTAACTATAGACTGTAACTTGCTTATTTGTTCGACAAGGTCTGCTTGCTGTCTCTTTAGCCATGTTATCTCAGTTGGTCCTGGTCCTCTAGTGTAATCCCATAAGTCTGAGATGGTGGTGGCTGTGGCTGTTGTGGCTACTCTGCTCTGTCTCCTCCCTTCGGTGCTAGTTAGTTGGGCTCTCCAATAAGTCTATACAAGTCTCTCTTAGGACTCAGATTTCAATGTACCATGCGCATGTGTTGCATTATTACTAGATTGAGCACCATCATGGTTGTCATCTCTTGCATCAACGGTAGCCAATCAAACATGCCCATTCTTTGTGCCAATCTGATCACATATGGTCTAACACATATCATGCCAACCTTCTTGTCCCCACTTTGATGCTAGATAAACTAGACAACTACATGTTCTAGGTGGATAGACATCCAATCACTCATGCTCTATAGGAAATACACGTTTATATTCCTAACAACTCCTCAACTGTCTCTTTATCACTCAAAATGTGACTCAGAATACCATGTGTGTATCTGAGTGCTGGACTAAATAAGGTTGAAGCCTTTAACATGTGTGGATCATAGTTGTCTTTAGAGCTAGTCCTACTTAAAAAGTGTCACAGAGACAACCTATATAAAAAATCCATTTGTAATGTTTGGTACTTTGGTCTCTTAACGTACTCCTGGTCTTATAGACCCATGGTGATAGAGAACATAATATAACTCATCTGATGCATCTCCCTCATCATCTACAATTGGACTATATTGTGGTGATCCTAGTCGTAATATACCTTCTCCATAGAGAATGTGGATAGGACCTCTAAAGTGAGCTCTCTATAAAAAGATTCCATCATTTCAAAAAATCGGGACTATGCTCCAACATCTACTAACTCTCTAACCTATTAGGCTAAGCCAAACTGCTCCAAATCCTCCAAGTCGATGTATTGATTGGATATAAACTTCTTATCTTTCATTCTTTGATGTTGTTTTTCCTAAGCCTCGATACTGAATAGCAACATCGATGGCCTTTTTCGGGGTTGGACTATTATAGAAGACTCACCTCGATGCCTCTTTCTTGGAATCTCTTTGTCACGCCATAATCGTGTCATCTTGCCTACAACTTTAACACAAGTGTATGAAAATTGATAAATAATCACTAAGGTACACTTTTTCCCACAATTTTGATCATGCTCATTACTTAATAATTGCAACAACATAACTAATTACGAACAATCAAACAGCTAAATAATTAACAAACTAAAACAATTCAAGAAATAAACAAATAAAAAATTTAATTAGAAATCACTTAACAAATTAATTAGTCTCAAAATTAAAATTAGAAATTGTGCAATCAACAAGTTAAGTAGACTTAATTTTTAAGTTATAATTCTAACCTTAAAGTTAAATTAAAAATCCTAAATTACCAGTTAAACAAAATTGACATAATTGAACATTAAATCCCTACAATTAAACACAAAACTAGTCTTAATTAACATCGGGATTATCTAATTAACCTAATTAAACTCATAATGAGCCAAAATCTCAAGTTTATGTAAATTAAGTCAAATTTGAACCCAAATAGTAAGCAATTATTCAAATTAAAAGTTAAAATCAATTGGGAAAAGATTAAATCCAACTATTGCACAATAATTAAAAAATTCAAAAAGCATCAAAATTGGGATTTTTGATTGAAAAATCCATAAATGTTGCATAGCACCCAATGAATCATGCATAAACAAGTTAAAACAATAAGAAACTTACATGGATGTCGTTGACGTGGTTTAAAAAACACAAAAATTGAGTTGGGAGAGTTGGAGGGTGATAGTAGGAGAGAGTGAGAGAAGAGAAAGAATGAAAAATTGGAGAATTTGGGGTTTTTATCGTATATCATGAGAGTGCATGGTTTGATGCATAGTGTAAAACAACATCATTGTGTTCAGAAAGTGTATAACTCTCTGTAACCATGTGCAACATTAAAATTTAATCCTCAAACATAAAAATCTTTGCGTGTTAGCATCATAACACATAACACATTGCCCTTAAAGTCACAACTATGCACAATTTTTGTCAAAATGCTTAATTTTTCTACCCTGAAATACTTTAAACAAAATTTAGTTTATTAAAACTACCCTAATCAAGCAAGCAAAAAAAAAGAAAAAAAGAAATCAAAGTTAAAAAAAACTAAAAATAAGTCATGGGTTGCCTTCCGTATAAAACTTCTCTACCGCTATTAGTTTGACATACTTTTTTCGTTCAAGGTGGCTCAAATGAATTGTGTGATTGTAGCCTTACCATAGGTTCCATAAACTCTAGGTGGGCTGCCCTTTGACACTTTCCATCACATTTTCCTTTGGTTTATTCTCAAAATTTGTAACTTTGCTAATGGATCCTTACTTATAGTGACCTGCAGAACATCTTGATAAGACTTGTCAACTTTAATAGCATTTAGAATTTCAAGCGGAATGTTTCTAATATTGTAGATTATAAATGTAACCTTCTCATCCCCTAATCTCAAAGTTAACTTGCCCCTGTCAACATCTATGAGTGACTTAGTAGTTGCTAGGAATGGTCGCTCAAAGACCAACGGTATTTCTAAATCTTCCTCTATGTCCAGAATGGTAAAGTCAGTTAGGAACATGAACTTATTGACCTTAATAGGTACATCTTCCATGATTCCTTGCAAAATTTTAATGATTTATCAACCATTTGAACACACACCCTAGTTGGTTCAAGTTCTCCTATTTCTATTTTTTCAAATAAGGTGTACAACTATCATATTTATGCTAGCCTCTAAGTTGGCTATAGCCTTATCCACCCTTAAACTATCGATAGTATATAGAATATAAAAATTCCTTGCATCATTTTACTTTACTGGTAGTTTGATCTTCTTGTTGGAATTCTCCTTATTCATTTCTTTAGTCTCCATCTGCCTCAGTTCCTCATTGTTTAATGATGCCTCTTTTAGTGATTCTGTGCTCTTTGGTCTTTGCAAAAGAGGTTTTGATAAGGGAAAGTTACTTTTTAGCTCTTCTAGAAGCTCAAGGTTCGTATCTACTTTTACCTCAAATGATTTTCTCTTTGCTCTAATCAACTTTTGAGTGACTTTTAGTAATCACTTCGTCCTCTTCTCCTTTTTAGAGCTTCTTTTCCAATGGTCTGGGTATTTTCCATTATTCTCTCCTCAGACTTTGTATCATTTTTACTCAAAAAACTCCCATTCAATCACTTTGCCAATGACTTTACAAGTTGATCCATTTTAATTTCTAGGTTTCATATGGATGCATTAGTCTGCTGATGTTTTGTCTTTGATTCTTGAATGAATTCTATAATTAGCTCATCCATACCAAGTTTCTTTAACTATGATGCTTATGGACGAAATCTAAGTGGAGGGTCACTTCATTGTTATCCCTGATTTTCCAATGAAAAGTTATGGTGGTTTCTTCATCCAAGATTGTATGTATTGCTATAAGGACTATTTTGGGGTCTTAAAGCATTCCCCAAATAATCCACGTGTTCGGATTGGGTTGATTGACATTCCTATCCTTAATGATTTAACCTACACATTTCATACTGCATTGCCCTTCCTTATGGAGCCATCATTAATCTATCTATCCTTTTACTCAGGGCCACCATTTAGCTCGCCAACTACTCTACTGCATCTACCTCATAAACTCTCGATGGCTTAGTAGTTCGTGCTCTAGCTGAGCATCACTAGTAATTGTTTATGACCATGTCTTCAATTAACTCCTGGGCCGCTTTAGGTATTTTATTGTTCATCATGCCTTCAGTTGCTGCATCGATTGACTGCCTCGTACCTTAACTTAGCCCATTATAGAAAGTTTGGATTTGCATCCACAGTGGTAGTCCATAATGAGGGCATCGTTTAAGCATCTCTTTGAATCTCTTCCATATGTTGTACAGTGACTTACCTTTAGTTTGGGAGGATGATAAGATTTCATTCCTTAGCTTCACATTATTTTCAGAGTGAAAGTACGTTAGTATAAATTTTTTCGCTACTTGATCCTACTAGTAAGTGATGAATATGGCATAGAATTCAACCACTACTTAGCCTTTCCTTTTAGGAAGAAAGGAAATAAATGCAATCTAATGGCACCATTTTTTGCTCCACTAATCTTAAAAGTATCACAAATCCTTAAAAGGTTAGAGATATGTATGTTGGGCTTTCGTCTTAGAGTCCATCAAACTAGACTGACTGGTTGCTTCACCATTTGGATGATGCTCGACTTAATTTCAAAATTTTTCACTTAAGCAGTCAGTCTTACTATGATAGATTCTACACCAGTTAGGTCTACAAGAGCATAGTCAAACATTATATGTGGTTAGTGTTCTATATTATTAGATTCTTCTATATCCATGTGACCTTTCATGCCTTCAATATAAAAATCTAGCTCAAACTCTCTCAGATCAGTTCATCGAAGATTTCTTCACATCGTTCTCTGTATTTCAAGATCTAAGTCAAGTAAGTTCTTAAATGTCTTTCGAGTAATGAACTAACCAAGAGTCTAAGTCTAAAACTAAAGAAATAAAGTAAAAAAATAAACAAATAAAATAATCTAAAGTAAAAACAAGAATAAAGGAAAGTAAACAAAAAATAAAGTAATGACTATATTAATAAAACTAAGGGTTTCTTAATATTAGATTCCTAGACAACAATGCCAAAACTTGATTGATTACTTTTCTTAGTGTGTCAATATTGAAATAACTGTCTATGCATGGTGTAGCTGTAGCTAGTACTAGCAAGTATTAGTAATTACCATTATCTTATTATCTAGTTTATGGAATTGACTTTGATTTTTAATTTAAAAGAAAATAAAACTAAAGAAAGTAAAATAAATGGGCCGCAAGATTGAATCAGAGGATTAAGGAAGCACTTAAAAAACTATCGATATTAGAAAATTAGTATCTAGGTAATTCCCGTAAAACCCTAAACGAATTGATCTTTTATTATTCAATTGTTTTATTGACTTATTGGACCATAGAGATTCCTATGGTACGCTAATAGATGACCTTGAGTCTAATAGTAACTAATCCTAATGTTTTAAACCAAATTACTTAGGTTAAATTTTATTGGATTACTTTACCTATTTATGAATCCCTCAATTAGGTTTGAACCTAATCTGAAATATTTGTGTCATCCTATCTCTAAGGCTGCAATCAACTCCTTCCAATTATGGTTGATCTATTCAAATAAGGATTTCTCAATCTCTATGTTTTGAAATTATGATAAGATCTAATATTTGGATTTATTAAAACATAAATACAATACATAATTAGATCACAATATATCAATCAAACCAATTGCATCAATAAAAGAATCAAAACATGTTAAAGTATCAATATAGGGTTCATCTAACCTAGATACTAAATAAATTGATAAGTGTAAATTGCATTATGTTTTAGGGCATAGTTTGATATGTGTTTATCCATTAATCTAACCATTTAGTATGTGCTTAGGTTAGAATTGTGTTAGTTTGTTAATTATTTGTGTTTTAAGAGTTTTATGGGTTAGTGCAAGCTTTTGAGCTTAAATATTATGTTTTTGAGGTACCTTGATGTGTTTGCCAATGTTTCAGGGTCAATATTGAAGAACGAAGGAGATTCGGAAGACGTTTAGGCTAAAACAATGACCCATGATCATGACACAAAAGGCCACAATCGTGACCGAAGGCTTAGATGTAGGCCACAATTGTGGCTGCATACCTATGTCGAGTAGACGCACAGCCACTCCCAATGTAACATTTGATATCCCATGTTAAAGGTTAGGACCCTAGAATACAGTACATGAGAGATTAATGAGAAGTTAGAAATTGCATTTCATGTTCATGCATAAATATGACATACACACACATGTGAATATCAATGTTTGCACATTAAAATGATTGTGCATACATTCATTGACATTTCCTGGGTATAATTGATTTATAAATGTGATTTTTTATATGAATTATGGTTCATATATATTGAAAATTGAATTTCTATATATAGGTAGTGATTTAGAAAGTTTGGTGAAATTTAGAAAATTCCTAAATTTTTGGTTAAATTTTGAACTAGGAAAAATGTTAAGTGGCAGGACAATTGATAAGTAGATGTAGAATTAAGAGTCAAATGGCAGTGGAAATTTTTATAAATGACATTTGGATTTAATGACATGTGTCATTAAAGTTTAGGAGACAATTAGATTAGAATTTGGAGACAAAATGGACTAGTTATGAACGTGGTCCAAATGGGATCATAGGACGGTGACAAGTGGCAGTGACAAGTGTTGCTACCACTCACCACTCAAACTTAACTCACGTTTTACACTCTTTAACCTTGAAAGACCATTTAATTGTTTTTATTTTGCTTTCTTCTTCTTCTTCGTGGCTTTACTCTCCATCTTTTCTCTCATTTTCTTCATTTCGACGACGTTTACCACCTCCATCAAAGTAAGCTTTTCTCTTACCCCTCCTTTCTATTATCATTTTATTGTCTTCTTCATTTCCACTAGAAAACCTAATCCTCTAAACCTCTGTGATGATGTTCGTAGGTTGTATGAAAAGCTAGGGTTAAGTGTGATTTGAAAATTTTGAAGTTTTTATCAAGTTATGCTTTAATCTTCATAGGTATTGTTAAATGGAACATGTATGATGAAAAATTTGATGATTGATCATGAGTTTTTATATATGTGTTTTAACGTAAGTGTAGTGTAATAATCAAGAGATCATGTTCTAAATTGTAGTGAGTTAATGTTATTCATGAATTGATTGGTAAATGAATCAATAATGATAATGAATTAAGAGATGAATGAGTATGAACAAGGAAGTTTGAACTATGATGATGCGTGTGTGGATGAAGAGATAAATAAAGTTGTGTCTTACTTTGTGTTAAGATGAATGACAATTCATGAGTTTAAAGCCAAAGGAAAGGCTAGTTTATTGTCTTGAAATGAGAAGAATTAGGACGATAGTTTGGAGATAAAGTAGAGTTGAAAATGAAGTTAAATATGTGCTGGCATATGTTCGATGGAGTGCTTTCTCTGAACATGCATCTGTATTTTGGGCCATATGTCAATCTTTGGATATCCAAATGGAATTATTTTTAATGTAGATTAACCTAGAGACAGATGGTTACAATTTTCATGAGGGCAGTGAATTTGAATTTTGTTCTTAAGGGTCTTAAAATTTGGCTTGAAGTTGAGAATTATGACCAGTCGTGGTATGAGAATAGTCTGTAGTATTTTGGGTATAACGTGCAGAATACTAAACCAAATTGTATTAATTTTATATCATTATAAAATTAAGATATATATGAACATTTTTTAAAAGACTTTTTCTAGATAACTCATTTTCTAGGTCAATAAGATAATACAAAACTGACCTAAAAATTTGTCTTGAGAAAAAGAATCTGGAAAATTAGAGTTGTATCATTTGACCTATTTTACATATTTTTAAGGCAAGAATATGAAGAAACCCAAAGAATGAAAGTTTTAGATATATATATTAGCTTGACCTTTGTGAAAGTGGCGTGATTAAATAGTGACTAGAGCTTGATTTATGCTTGTTTTCCTAATATTGCCAGTGACTGACCCCTATGCAGGAACCTTATATTATTTCCTTATTTTTAGAGACTTTAGAGCTCAAATTAGTCAAACTATGAAACTTGAAAAATGATTATTGATGTCTTATTAATGCTTCTGTGAAATAGTTTGACTAGAAGATATCTTGATAAGTTTATGTTGTTATTTTAAGTCATAACTTAAAGAAGGGACTATTTTGATGTGTAGAGTTCAAATCTGGAAATTCTGGTTTGTTAAAAGAATAAATGAGTTATTTTTAATGTAAATATGATCTTTAGGACATGAATAATGTGTATAAGGTATGGATGAATGAGTATAGATGAATATAGGGTATTTATGAATGAGAATTGGGTGAATGTATGGGTTTTTGTTGCTAGAAAAATTTTGGTGAATGTATAATACTAGGAAAAGATTGATAAATTTATGAATGATGAATGGAAAGTGGAGGTTTTCTTAAGGAATAAACCTAATTGCAAACTAAATGATGTACAATTCTTGATGTGTTAATGTTTTAGATTTGTGAATAAAGTTACATACCTGAGATTTTGTCATTGAAAATGTATAATACATGATACATTTATAAATGTGTTATTCATTTGAATATGCAATGTAGCAATATGAAAATGTATGTGATTGCATATATAAGAGCACGTTGAGCGACCGCCTTCAAACATTGCCAGGACTTCAAAGCAATAAACTAAAGGGAGAAATTGTGATTAACCTAAGATGGTCTTACCTTGAATGTTTGTTTGTTAAATTAGATACACAATTATTATGATGTGTATGTACTGAATTATGGACATCCAATTTTTGGAGTTATGTAAATATAGTACCTTGGAAAGAAAGTGTATTTACATGTACCTTAATCTTCTTCAGTTACAGTTTTGTAATGGAAATATTTATTATTAATAA
>JANIIA010000004.1:20972525-20984267 GCA_027478495.1 Erythroxylum alaternifolium | reverse complement strand
ACATATTTTATTGATTAGAATGACTTAATATAATTTCTAATTTATGTAATTTTATTATATACAATTAATGTGTAATTGTTTAATAATATTTGATTAGCATATATTTTAATTTTAGTTATAATTGATAATTAATTAATTTAAAAATATAATGTATTATATTATAATTAGTACACATAAGAGTATAATTACAAAAAATAGAAACAGGATGAGAAAACCAAACATGCTTTTGTTTTTAGTTTTTATTATAAATTTCAACCGAACAAGTTTTTGTTTTCAATTTTTATATTACAAATCTCAACCAAACAGGTTTTCGTTTTTTTAAGGAAAAAAACAAAAACCAAAAACAGAAAATAGAAACTAAAACCAATAACAGAAAAACAGAAGTGGAACCAAACGACCCCTTAGTAAATTTTCAGTTTACCATAATAACTTTAACTTTCTGTTTATTTGTCGGGGAACTTAAAAAGCCACCTATAAATACCTTATATCCAATCATTCTAAATAATTCTTGCATCTTTTATTAATTAGTTTTAAATTTTAATTTTTTATTAACAAATATAAAATTTTTCAACTATATTTTAACTTTTTCAAATTTATTGAATCTTTACTATTATCTCTTATTTCAATTGGTTTTATCTAATTGATTTAATTCCTTATTAATAACTTTTATATTTGTGATGAGTCTTGAGTCTTTCATTATGATCTCTGAATTTGACACATAATTGTGTGAAAATTAGGGTGGTTGATTCGAGAGGAAAGATTGAAATCTTTTGAAGTAAGTGCCTCCATTTTGGGTGGCTGTATAAGTTGCACTTTAACTTTCCTTTTGTTTTGAACGTGTTGGATGTCCATGCTTTATAAACTATTGAACATTGCATTATAATTTGAATATTATTCATTCCCTTTTTATCTTTTGCTTTCTTCTTTGATGTTACACAAGTCTTACCTCCTCTAAGGAATTCTAGAGGTGAAGGCATCAAATCTAATCATATATCTTAGCCTAATTTTGTTATATTATCATTTTCAAAATTTTCATTTGTCTCAATTGTTTTGTCATTGTTCTAAGTTTTGGTGTTTTTTAGTTTAAGTTTAACTTTCTCCCAACTTTAACATATCAAAAAATTTTCGAAAACTAAGGCCAATGATTGTTTATTCTACATTTTTCTCTCCCCTTTTTCATTTGGGCCTAGTTTTATATTGAATCTTATTAACTTTAGTAAAATAATAGCTGGTTTTAATTTATCTTTCCTAAAACGTCAATTTCTTCATTATCCATCGTTGTATCTAAATTGTCCATTCATTTAGCAAAAGATGGAATGCGTCTTCTTTACTAGTATAATTTACTCCACTCAAAACTCTTCTACATCATTACCATATCTTAATTCTTTATTATGTCTTACAGTGTCTTAAAAACAAAAATACATTTTGATCTTGTTGTATCCCCAAAAAGTATCTTTGCCTAGTTTAGTTGAAGAAGATGTAGAACACTATGATTTTCAAAAGTTGGTATCATATATAATTCTTTTAGGCTATGTGTTTAATCATTCCAAGCATTAAAAAATAATTCTAAATGGAGAATATAGGAACATGTCTTGACTATGTCCTCTAGACAAGGACATATAATTATTCTATAGTAAGTAGAGGATAGTTTTTATATTCTTCACTCTCTCTTTTGCTTAAGACATTATTGCTCCATTCATTCTAGCTTAAATTTGTTGTGTTATAGCATACTTGTGGATTACAATCTATACAAAAAAGTTTTTATTCTGTAGCTATATCAAATTTATTTCTTATTTCTTCCATTTCTCACTAAATCAGGAAGTTATAATAACATTTCTTTTGGTCATCTTTCACTACTTCTTCAAATGATAACTCCGATTAGGTATCTTCATCCAGTGATTTGCTTTAAGGATTCCAACAAATAAAACATGATGGTTTCTTATAGCTATATGGTTTAATAAAATTACTTTGAAAAGCTATAGTTTGGTTAGCTAATAGAATTTTTTTATAAAGTAATTTTCTTGACTAAGAGAACTTTGCTTTCTATGAATGATCTTCTTAGAGTTGTCATTGGTGAATCTAGTTTCCTTCTATATTTTACTCTATGTTTTGCATCGAAAGTTAAATTGAAATCCACATTCTCAATTTCTCTACTTTGATCTACTTAAGTATCCATCCATTGCTCTATCTAGTGCTTCCATCTTCAATTTACCTTATTGCAATATGTTTCTGTAGAACTATGAAAATTTTCTATTTTAAGGTTTAGGAAAAATGTCCAATTCTAATCCTAGAAAAAGTGAAACGCAAAAAAGGATGGAAATGGTTACCCGATGGCTGAAAGAATTCTCTTATATGCTTTCCCTTCATTGTAAATTCTTTCTTACTTAGAAATAGAGCATCTACTTTCTCTATTGCCAAATAGGGTTAGAGTTCACCTTATTAATTAAATTATTTTCTTTAGTAATAATACTTGTAATGTGTTTAATGATTAATAGATTTTAATACATTTTTCTCCATTTACCATTTTTTATTTGTTATTTAATTATGAAAGCTCATTTCATTTCTTTTTCATGTTTTGAAACCAAAAAGAAAACATCAAGAACCCTTGATCTTTAAATTTATTGATTATATATTTGACTAATTTTATAATGAGAATGTATACTATTTTTTCTATATTGTTAGGCTAAAATTGTAATAGAGAATATAGAATTATCGAAAAATGACTTTATAAACTTATTATCATTTACTCATGTGATATGACATTGAAATATTTTTCTTCTTCTCAAACATCTAATGGAAATGTTGAATATAACTATATAATTTGTTATACAATATTTAAAGGGGGAGAAACTTATAGAATGAAAGAAAATCTTACTGATATTAAGGCTAATATTATTGTTTTTTGCAAAAAGTTACCATTTGATATAAAGGAGAGGATTATAAATTATTTGTAATATAAGTAGAAAAATAAAACAAAGAGACCTATAATGTGTCTTTTAGAGATGATAAAGCACAAGTATTGGATAAAGGAAAAAAGAAAAGATGTTATTGACACAGATTCTTATTTTCCTAAAAAAACCACTTATGGTTTTTAACCTAGTTTAAAAAGTATTTTTATTGATAAAGATGCTATTTTGCCATGTAAAACAGGTTAAACTAGATGGTTATACTATTTATATATTCCTTTGAATTCATTAAATTCGCCTACTTTTAAGAATCAATAGATGTTATAACAATGATTAGTCCATGACATAAGTCACCTTCAAATTATGAGATTAATGTAACTTTACTTCAAGATTTAAAAAATGGACTATCAATTGATTGTAGATAAATATAAGTCCAATTGAGGAACAATAAGATGTTATTATAGAAAATTGGTGGATTGTTCAAATACAAAGAACCTTGATTAATTTTTTGATTTATTTTAATATTAGAACAACTTTTATCAAGTCTATTGATGCTTATAATATGGTAAAAAGTGATAATACTTTATTTGGATCTTTTTTAAAATTATCAAGTGGGTTGGACAAAAGGAATATTATGCTCTTTGTTATAGATGACATATCTAATTATGTATAATTTAGGTACTTATTATAATCAAAGTATGAGCATATTCTAATCTACTGCTCATTGTATAAATATCATTTTAAAAGATATTGTTTGTATGAAACATATTTCTATTCTTACTTCATGTGCATTTAAGCTTAAAATTTTTGTGTATAAACATATTTCATTTTTGACTTGGTTAAAAAAGATAAAAGATAATGTTAAGATTGTGAATCCTGCTACTACTAGGTTTCTTACTATATTAATAACTTTGAAAAGTACTTATGATCATAAACAAGTAATTAAAAATTTAGTGACACACAAATACTTTTCAATTTATAAGTTATCAAAGGGTACAAAAGGAAAAGAGGTTTATACTATTATTATGGATAATAAATTTTAGGATGCTTGCTTAATTGTTGTGAAGATTGTTGCTTCAATTGCAAGGTTATTAGGAATTGTTGACTCAAAAGAGAAAATGTATTTAAGGTACCATATGTATAGAGTTTATAAAAAAGATTATAAATCTCTTTAAAGAGAAGGCGAAATTGTACAAGTCTTATACAAATATTCATGATCAGTGATGGGACGAGCATCTTACTTAAAAGATCTACTTAGTATTTTTAGTGAATAGAAATTAAAGGCAAAAAGTAGAATTAAACAATATCATAAAGGCTTAGGGAGTTTTTCTTAACCATTTACAAATAAAGAACTTATGATAAGAATAACGTAGCCTAATAAATTTTCACACTTTTAATTTATCATTTATTAATAATATATTTTGCTTTTTATAACTCTTAATTTAAAATACAGATGAGTGATGAAGATTATTTAATGAAAGTGCTCTAAGTTGAGAAAGCTTGCTATTTGGTTACTCAGTGAAACAAATTCTATATTAGGCTACAAACCTAATTTTAGCATTTTTTTAACATTTCCATACAAAGAACAAAATCATTTGGAACATCAAAGACTTAATGACTTTTTTATGTTACATATAATTTGAGGATGAAGAAGTTATTTTATTGATTGAATTTTTTTCACTAATTATACTTTCATAGTTAATTATATCATTTCTCTATTATATACTCAGAGCGTTTATTAAGAAAAGGTTGTATGATCTAATTGATATTGATTATATTGATCATATTAATTTTTTGATAAAAGAATAAGAACTATTGTCTGAATTTGATTATACTAAACTTGAAAAGATAATTATGAATGAAAATGCATTTATCACAATGAATGAATTAAGGACATATATTGATGGTGAATTGATACTTTATTTTATAATATTTAAAAACTAAAAGTATAATGAATTGCATTAAAAATAATTTCACACATTACTGATTTATAATTTATTTAAATGTAGCAGAAGATATGATTGTAAATACTTTTGCTGAAAGTGTGATTTATAAGTCATTAAATAGTATTGGAGAATTGAAATCATTGACCATGGTGCGATAAAATCTCATTTAAAAGCACAATTTTAATTTTAATTTTATTATTATTTTTTAATGTTAGATTCAATTTTAGTTTGAATTATTAAAAATATTTTTAATTGTTTATACATTAACAGACATTTTTATATTTTTATTTTAGTAAAGTATTTGAATTTTGTATTATATTTTTGTTTTTTATAAATTTTATTTCTTAGTTACTATATACTAATTCTATGATGGTTTAATATTGGTTGAATCTTTTAAGCTTAAACCTTTTTCCTTATTGATTTAATTTCTGGTCTAGTTTTTAAAACATTAGTTTCAACTTCAAATTTTAAGATTAATTAAATGCTGAAAGTCAACTGAGAATGGTTCTCTAACTTATCTCTAGCTAATCCATCAACCATATTAGTTTTCCTTCCTTTTAACCTTTCAAAGCTATTACGATCTCCATTGACATGCTTTAACCCTATCTCACCTTCTTCTTTGTTTCAAATTTCCTTTAGTTAGTAGACTCCCCTTCTTTCTATAAGTTATTAGCTCACATAATTTTTTCCACCATCCCTTCCCATCGGTAGAGACCTGACGCCATAGAGGGGTTTTTGGTCCTTTTCCCTTCCTTTTAAGATCATGCCCCTCCTTTATATACCTTTTAAAGTCATTACTTTTTAAAACCTTTTCTTTCTACTACCTTTCGATAAACTTTTTAGGTAATGGAGACAAATAACCTTGAAAATATTGATAACAACATATCTTTTCCACCATTCCAAATAAAACCTTCCCCAACCCCATTGCCTTATCATTGGATGTTCAAGGACCGTCCTCAATTAATCTGATACTAAGTTAGACGCAGATTGTATATGGTAGTGAGGCTTTACATTATTCTCTGCTAGTTATGGAAGATGGGAGGACTTTGTTGGAACTTAATATCTAGGTCTTCAAAGTTGTTGTGAACTTTTGGAAGTCGTTGCTAGTTAGTTTCCTTTAGTGGAAGCAACTAGCATTCCTAATAATAAAGGAGTAGTCGTCAAAGACTTAGAGATCTAGGGGATTGTCAAAGGTTATACTCTAGAAAGACAACTTGTTGCTCTTTAAGTTTGCAAGTTAGACTAACATTAAGGATGGAAAATAGTTACGAGGATGGAAAGCATAACCCATCAGTAGATTCTAGTATGGATAAACCTATATAGAGTGACAACAGAGTATTGGTTAACAAGGGACATAGTGTACTAGCTAGTTATATAGTGTTCTGATAATTATGCCTTAGTGTTTGTTTTTCTAAAGTATTTGGCGTTTATTTCTTACATAATAGGTTATTATTGTGTTTTAGGATTTATTTTGCATGTTTTTGTTTAGTTTGATCGTCATTGTGTTCTTTTATGTTTGATATCAATTTAGGGTAAGAATTCATTATTTTGATGTAGGAATGGAGGTGCTAACCTTTTTCATTGAGATAGAGACAAAGAGATGAGAAGAGAAGAGGAAGAACTATAACGCAATAACTCATGATCATGGGTTTCATGTCAATTCCCTTGATTGTGGGATGTCTAACCTGAAGATATACGTGGGGTTCACTTTTTAAATTTTTATGACTATATAAGGATATATGGACGAGAAAGCTTTGTGTGAGACTTACCTCCTTAAGTAAAAACACAGGTTTAGAGCTTCAGGAGAGGTAGATATTTAAGGTTTTTCATTCACAATTGGAAAAAGAGCATACCAACGACAGATTTGCCAGATTCAGGCCAAGAAGAGGAGAAGTTTGATTCATTTAGTTTTCTTTCATTTTTCTCTTTTAGCATTTTATGATGGATTATTTGAATGTTCGGGGTTATTATGGACATGATGAGAGGCTAGTTTAATTGTAGAGATTACTTTTGAACTTCTTGTTAAACTCTTATTTTGTTGACTTGCATGACAGATGTTTTTGATGAATGTTGAATATATATATACCTTGCAATATATTAGGAGATTGAGTTAGGTTATTTGTGTAGAATTGTGCAATGAGAACTAGTGTCCTATAGACCTACATTCATTAAGTTAATTGATTAGTTGAAAGAGAGATCTTGGCCAAGTTAATTGATTGCCCGTAGGATAACTTAATAACTAATTGAATTGGTGGATTGATTTTGTAGATTGAGAGATTGCTTAATCATTTCCATTTAATTTGGTTAGGGATAACTGATTACACCTTAAGAGAGGGTAGTTAATACATTAGGACATCTTAGGTTAAACACAATTCAATTAATAAAATAGGAGAGAGACAAGATAGTGAAATAGTGATCTCTAGTTGTAAAAATCTTGAATTCCAAGTTTCTACATTTTGGAGTGTCATTTGTGTTTTGCTAGTTGTTTAAATTAATTTAATTTTCAAGTTTACTTTTGTAAAAAAATTTGGGTTCTTAAACAAAGATTAATCTGAATTAAGTGGTGCCTAAGCACAATCATTGTGGGATCGATATCTACTTATTACTACAAGTCACGACCCATATAATTACGATTTTAGGTGTAAAACGAGTGGACTGTTTTTCATTCAACAAGTTTTTAACACCGTTGCCAAGGATTGTTTGTTTAGCATCTTATTTAGTTTAGGTTACTTTGATTTAAGAGTTTTTGATACTTTTCCTTGTGTATTTGTAGTTGTATGAACACAAGGAGCATGTGAAGATTGACAGAATTTAGCGACAAAAAGTTATCCAATATCACAAGACTCGAACATGAGTTAAGAAGAGTAAAGTGTCGAGATATTATAGAAAAAATATAACTGAAGAAGGAGAACAAGGAGGAAATGAGAGGACACTGATGGACTTCATGAGGCCAAGATTCAGTCCTCAAAATGTTACAAGGCTAGCTATTCAAGCTAACAACTTGGAGATCAAGCTGGCACTCCTCAACATATTATAAAATAGTGTGCAATTTTATGGGTTGTCCAACGAAGATCCAAGTGCCTATATTGCAAAGTTTTTAGAGATGTACGACACCTTCCGATTCAATGGGATGTCCGACAATGCCTTGAAGCGACAACTATTTACTTTCACTTTGAAAGGTCAAGCAAAGGCATGGTACAACTCATTAAATTTAGGGAAGATTAATACTTGGGAGTAGTTAGCCTAAGCATTCCTCGTAAAATATTTTCTATTGACTAAGATGACAAGGATCATAAATTTTTAGCAGAGTGATGGGGAATCTTTATATGAAGCCTGGGAGAGATTTAGAAAATTACAAAGAAGTTGTCCCTATCACAACCTTCCGAGGGAGTTCCTGTTGTAAATATTTGACAATGGTGTGAATCACAACATGAGAGGAACCAGCTTCTGGAAGTTCTTTAATGAGGAAGACTTTTGATTCAGCTCATCATCTTTTGGAAGAATTGGGGAGCAATAGCTGTATGTGGTCAAGTGAGAGGAGTAGAGGGCAAAAGGAGCAAAAAGGTATGATTCTGATTAACTCTGTTATAGCTTTGCAGGCACAGATCATAGCCCTTACTAAGCAGTTGAACAATATACAAGGAGCATCTTCATACAACCAAAGCTATACAAGTATTGTGTGAGCTATATGGGCAAATCAACTATGGCTTAACTGAATTTTTCTTATTAGGAGCCTGTGGCATAGAACAGGTAAATTACTTGGGCCAGCCATAAAGAGGTAATAATCCTTACTTTTGGAGTAATAACAATATAGGTGGCTAAGAAAGACTACAAGGAGCTCCTAGATTTTAGCAAGATTGAATTGGATCTACAAAGAGTAAAATGGACATGTTGATGGATGTTTTTGAATTCAAACTGGCAACTCATTAAGAGAACCAAAAGAGGATGTTTGCTAGCCAGGAAGAAAGTCAAAAGAGGATGGAGGCAAAGTTTGATTAGATTGTGAAGAACCATGCCTTATCCATTCACAACTTGGAGATTCAGGTAGGTCAACTTACTAATGCTTTGTCTTCTAAAAGTGTAGGTAGTCTACCAAGCAATACCGAGTCTAACCCAAAGGAATAGATCGTGGACATCACTCAGACTTAGGAAAAGAAAATTGAACATGTGAAGGAAGACGAAGACAAGAGCGAAGGATAAATAATTACGAAATTGCTTCTAAGTGAGCTCTAAATCAAGAAGCCTCAACCTAAAATTCCATACCCTATTCTAGCTCAGTGGAAGTCAAATTCAAGTAGGGCAATAAGGAATTTTAAGGAGGTTGAATCAAACAAGGTTAAGGACATAACGAATCAACTATAAATAGGGCTTATGTTAAAACAAACAGTCAAGAAGAAGGTGAAGGAGAATTAGCGGAAGGAACCTAATATAGCACAAAAGAAAGAGGACCCAGGGGATTTTTACGTTCCTTGTAGTATCAATGGAGTCAACACAGCTAAGGCATTCGCAGATTTTGAAGCAAATATCAATATGATGCCCTACACCTTTAGTCAGAAGTTAAGGTTAGGAGAGTTAGAGCCCATAAAGATATTAGTAAAAATGACTGACAGAATAGTTCATCAAATGAAGAGGATTATTAAGAACATGCAAGTACAAATTGATAAATTTATCTTACCCGTAAATTTCTATATCCTAAATATTGGAGAAGATGTGGAAACTCCTATAGTCCTTGGACAACCGTTCCTGACTACTTCTCGCTTGATAATTGACATTAATGGGGCTGAACTAACTCTGAGGGTAGGAAAGCGTCGGAAGCCCCATTCAAAAAAAATTTAAATTTCCCTCCCTTCTTCTTTCTTCATTCTTCAAAATTTTCACAATCTTTGTCTAAAACCATGAAACCCAGTCTCTCAACCTCTCCAATCCTTCATCTTACACTAAAAACTTGCTATTCTCTTCACTTCTTCCATCAATCTTTCAATCCTTTACACTTATTTCACATTAATCATTTAAGAACCCAAGGATTTGGAAAATTTTTCTCTCTTTGTCTTTAAAAAATGTGCTCACCTCTCTCTTCCTTATTTTTGCAAATTTTAATCATCTGATGGCTCCCAAAAAGCAACTCACTTGAAAACCAGCTAATGAACTACACCTTCAAGTCTCCGAAGAAGGTAAACCAGATATGGAGGCCACTTTTCATGCCCCATTCCCTATTTATTTCGAAGACGAAGGTATGCAATTTCAAGACTTTAAATATAGAGATTTAATGCCTCCTAGTTAATTTGATTTTGAACTGTTAGAAAATCTAAGATTAAGGGAAAATTTTGAGAGATTAGCTACAAATATTGGTTGGAGTAGGTTTATCAGTTGTGAAGTGCCAGTATACCCTATGATGACTGTCAAAATTTTCACCACTATATTCTACAATCCTAAAATGGATATATTCTAGTTTAGGATAGGTGGCCATGTTTACAAACTTAATTATACTGTCATTCGTGCACCTTTCGATTTATCGGACACTAAAGTTTTGGAGGATCACGATGACTTTTATGCGGATGATTATTGGAAAATTCTAACGAGTGAAACCAATTTTAGCCTTACAAGTGCACTAAATACTTTAATTCATAGCACCGATCACTTACTTCTTCATAAATTTATGTGCTTATTGGTTTTTAACAAAACTGAAAGTAATAAGTACTCAGCCAAGGAATTTTTCTTCCTTTGGTGTAAGGATTGAAAAATCAAAATAAATACACCTTATTAGATTTTTCGATGTATTGTGAGTTGTGTTAATAAAAAGAGCTCTTATTTTAGCACGTCATACATTATCACTTCTTTAGCATTATTTTACAACCTTGATATGGATAGTGTGTGCACTTTAGCACCCCGTTACCATGGATATATAACAGAATATCTTGAGGACATTCCAGTACACAACCTATGATAATGGTGCGCTACGTTCAATCATAACATTCACTTAACATGACTTCATCATTTTTAAGGCATCATCAAGAAAGTCACAATATTTAAAACCAAAAATTTCCCCTTTTCATTTCATAAATCCAAATGTAATACATTGTAGCTTTCGAATAACCGTACATGTACATCATCATAACATATTACAAAATAAGCTACATGAAAGAGGAAATACACAAAAATATCTATCTAATCTTCTAATCTCAGCTGACCAACCTAAGAGTCATTTTCTTCACAAAAGTACAAGAATTACGCTTCTTGTATGGTCTCTTAATAGCAAAAGTCCTCCCTCGGTCCTGAAATGTCAACGTGCAATTTTGGGTGAGTTTTGCAAACTCAGATGAGGTAACGATCATCGATGGTTCACTCAATTCATGCAACACATCAAACATGTAGACATATAATTCACATCTTTTCATTTTTGCATAAAACATCACATATCACTTTTGGGACAATTATACCAAACATTTCATTCATACAAAAGTACACATATTAATTGTAAATGCAATGCACATGATTCAATTTCATTTGTTACTTTGTTGTGATCAATTGCCTTTTTACTAGCTCATATCCCTTTGTGGATACCGAGCTATATCAATTAATGTCCCATATCCCTTAGTGGATACCGGGTACATACACAACTGAGCCAAGGGCTCTTATCAAGTTCTGAGCTTTAAGCTCTTTTACTGGCGACTTCGGTCACAACTGTCATTATCTTTCATGCATTCACGTAATGAAATGCATCATACATATTCAATGATTGCACTCATTCAGTCACATTCACACTCTTTCTTATTCACATTTGTCATTGGAGTTTTAGTCTGGCATTTAAAATTGAAGTTGAGAACAAATAGTCAGTCATATTCACATTCAAGTAGCACTTCCAATACAGTCCCGCACAATCAATTTTACAT
>JANIIA010000004.1:20874637-20888738 GCA_027478495.1 Erythroxylum alaternifolium | reverse complement strand
ACTAGAGACATTTGGCTACAAATGTTAAGAAGAAACTGAATTTGAATTCTGTCCTTAAGGGTTTTGAACTTGAGCCTAAAAGTAAGTCTTGGATTAGGCAGTAGCACTACCAGGGACAGAAATCAGGCCCTGTTGTTATTGAATAAACTATATTGATGTGGGCTGAATTAGGCTGAGTTGTCTTCACCAAATTTTTATCTTATTCTCTTAGCTTTAAATTGGTATAAAGTTTGTAATTTTTTGAAATCTGAGATGAAAGATATGAGTTGTTTCCGAATTCTAGACCTGAGGTCCGAGGAGTTTAATAGTTGGGCCTATATTGGGAGTGTTTTGATTTGAATTTAATTTGATTAGCTAAATTTCCAATATTATTGAACTGTTTATGTGTATGTGATCCAGTGAAATCATCGATGATGAATTACTCATTGAGTTCGCAAAACTCATAAAAATTACAATGTGGTTTTTCAGGTACGAGACAGGAGACTTAGTTCTTAGACAGGATTAAAGGACCCTTTTGGATCTTGTTATGGCTTAGAGGTCTGTCAGCTGACTCCAAAAGTGTTGTGTTTTTTTTGTTGTTGTTTTGTTAAAACCTATATGAGGTTATGTAAGTAATTGTCTAAAGGAAATACCATAAATTTGTGGATTAATGCAATGAATGGTTTTTAAAATTTGCTGAATTTTAAATGATGTTAGTTGATGCCATGTGTAAGTTGGAATTGCTTTACTCTAACATACCATTATCATAGGTTATGTTCCTGAAAGTTTGGGTATGTACCCTATGGTAGTGGGATGTTTCAAATGTTATGAAGGTCAGTATGATGGGCACTATGGAACTAACAAAACGGTGGCTCAGATACTTGAGAGTTGATTTTTTTAGCCACAGTTTTTTAAGGATGCTCAGACCTTTGTAGCATCTAATCGTTGCCAAAGAATAGGTACATCTCTAAAAGAGATGAGATGCCTTTATCTAACATTTTAAAAGTGGAAGTCTTCAACATATGGGGCATCAATTTTATAGGTCCTTTTTCATCTTTAATGGGAAATATCTACAATCTAGTGGGAGTTGATTATGTTTTACATTAGGCTAAAGTGGTAGCATCCCCAACCATAACAGGAAGGTAATGCAAAACTTCGTCAAACGGTTATTTAACTAGTTTGGAGTGCCACGTACGATAATAAGTGATGGTGGAACACATTTCTGCAACAGATCTTTTGATACCCTCTTAAAAAGTTATGGAGTGCACCACCGAGTTACTACACCTTACCATCCATAAATTGGTGGCCATGTGGAAGTTGTTAACTAAGAGTTGAAACAAATTTTGGAAAAGACGGTGAATAATTGCAAGAATCATCGGGCAATAAAGCTAGACAATGCCTTATGGGCCTATAGGACAACTTTCAAAATACCTATCGGAACAACTCATTCGAGGATCATCTACGGAACATTTTCTGGTTGTCGATTGAGGACAATGTGTTGTTCAAGTGTAAGGAGGGTTATGTGCTTTTCTTTTAATGTGATTTTGCATATTATGTAATAGTTGTTAAGTTTCATTTTATAAACTACGTGGATGTGTCAATGGCTTAGATGAATTAGAATTGATTTAATTTTAAACATAGTCTATTAGGTTGTGAAGAATCATTAGCTTGCAAAATTAGTGAATTGGGGTGTTTAGCTAAATATGCAGCTTAATTAGGATTTAGTGTAAGTTGTCACCCTCTAAATTGTCACATTCATTCATAATTTGAGGCCTTTTGACTTAAGTAGCTTTACTAGTATTTTTCATGGAAACGAGTAGCTAAAACAATAAGGTAGGCAACAAAAAAATGATGCTAAATAAATAACTATTCCATTGACCTTCAGGTTATGAATATAGTTAGCAACCAGTTGAAAAAATGATATAGCTGAGTAACCAAATCAACACGCATCACAAATATGTGCCTCCACGTCAAAAAGCTACAATGACATTTTAACTAAGTAGCTGAATAAAAATGACTTAGTCAAGTAACCAGATCGGCATTCATCACCAATGTTTGCCTCTGAATAAAAGACTAGGTCCTTGTTTAAATAAATAAAATAAAAATAAAATATGTTTTCTAATAAAAACCTATTAAACTTGTAATAGCTCGACTTTTTATGAAAATGTACTTAGAAATAGTTACAAAGACTGAATGACCAAAGAATTATGAATGTGTGTATGCAATAGAAAAGGGTAAATAAATGGATCTAGATTAATTTGTATATTTAGTTCAAAGGCCCTTTATATAAATTTTGATGTTAGTGATTTGATATAACTTGAATGATTGTGTTTAAGACTAAATTCATTTCGTGAATTTGAAGTCATTGTCTCATTACTGCATTGCATGTTGTGTGTTTGTTATGTGTTTGTTGTTTTGTTTGCTTGAGAACAAGAAAACATTTAAATGTGAGGATGTTGATAAGTATGACTTTCATCTTGTTTTAGGACTTATTTTGTTATATATTTAAGTGTTAATTTACTTGTTTATAATGTGTTTAGGTTAGAATTGTGTTAGTTTGTTCATTAATTGTGTTTAAGTGTTTTTATGGGTTAGTACAAATCTTTGAACTTAAATATTATATTTTTGAGGTGTCTTTATGTGTTTGTTAGTATTTCAAGGTCAACATCGAAGAACGGAGAAGTTTCAGAGACACTCGAGCTAAAACAGTGGCCCAAGATTGTGGCACAATAGGCTACGATAATGATAGAAGCATGGGAGCTAACCCATGATCATGGCATATGAGCTATGATCGTAACAGAAGCTTATGACACAGCCCATGATCATGATAGAAGGCCTAGATCTGGCCACGATCGTGGCATGCAAGGCTATGATCGTGGCCTGCATCGAATAGATGTACAAACAAGTAAAAATGACAAGTTTCAAGGAATTTTTGGACCTTTAAACCCCAGAAAAAACCCTAGGGCTGCCCAAAAAACAAAAGGTATAAAAGAACAATACATAGAGGATGAAGGAGCTTTTGCATCAGCCACAATTTTGAAACCCTAGAGAGAGTTCATCGAGAGATTGAAACAGAGAAAAAGGAAGAGAGACATGGAGCCAACCCACGATCGTGGCATATGGCCATGATCATGACAGAAGCCTATAACATAGCCGATGATCATAACAGAAGGCCCAGGTCTAGCCCACGTTTGTCGCATACAGGGACACAACTATGGCCTGCGTCGGGTAGATGTGTAAACAAGTAAAAACGTCAAGTTTTGAGGGATTTTTAGACCTTTTTAACCTAAAAAAACCCTAGGGCTACCCAAAACATAAAAGGTACAAAAAGAACAATATAAAGAGGATGAAGGAGCTTTTGCATTAGCCATAATTTGGAAACCTTAGAGAGAGTTCATCAAGAGATTGAGACAGAGAAGAAGGAAGAAAGATATAGAGAAGAAGTCTAAGTGAAGTACTTCCCAAAATAGGAGGTTTCCTGTTATTGCTACCTCTGTCATTCATTCCGATCTTATTTCCATTTTAGTTTCAATTTTTTTACTGTACATAAATGGGGTAGCTGTTGATGATAAGATTGTACGAATGTTGAGGATGTCTAAACTCAACTTCGGGTTGTTTTATTTTTGATTTAATTAAAGTTGATTGGTTATGTTTTTACTGGATTGATTGTGCTGTAATTTCTACATTTGCACAATTAGGTGATAAACTGAGAGGTGAACTAAGTGAAAATCAATAAATTAGGCTAACGAGAGTTAGGTAGTTTAATAGAACGAGAATTAAATCAAATTGGTAAATCGTGCGAAGAGAGATCTTGCATAGGTTCCTGATAGTTTTTTGGACAACTTTAGATCTAGTTGGGTTTTGGATAGATTGTTAATCAAGATATTGTAATTCCCATAATCTGATTATGGTTTATAAATTAGGGTTAATGGTTAGAACTTGAGAGAGAGTAATCAACCCTAGGAGTATCTAGAACTAGTAATCCAGTAGTTCATAATCAGTTAGGTTATCATCGAAGATAAATAAAATTTTCCTTTCTCTCAATTGGTAGTTCCCAAATACATAAGAGGGAGTTCCTCTTTTGTTATACCAAAGACTTGTGTCAATATGACTAAAAGGTGAGTTGCACTGTTTGACAATATATAGTAGCTTTTTTTTTGCAAATTCATACTTAACTTAGATAGCTCTTAAATCTTAATAAAGTGCATTAACTTTGCAGGACATAAACTTATTAGATAAAGCAATTTGCACTTGGAGTGAGACTTTAAGTTAGGGGTTGTAGAGATTTTTAGTTTTCGCAATTATTTCATAACCTCCATGCATATTAAAAACAGGTAAACGGAAAGGGCACCTGAGTCCTTTAACACCTTTAAAGATTTCTATTGGGCTTTCATTAATTAGAATTCCAAAAGAAACAGTGGTGATGCAAGCTTGGATATATTTGATAAGCATTTAGGTAAATTTTAGGACTTCTAGACTCTATAAGATGAAATTCTAGTTGACATTATTGAAAACTTTATGAATATCCATTTTAATTACATAATTTTATAAAGTATTACTTTTTGTATATCCTTTTAAAAGCTCCTATAAGATTAGGATATTATCACCAATATGCCTATTATTCAAGAATACTCCTTAGTTGTCACTAATTATGAATTTCATGACAACTTTTAACCTATTTTCAATGACTTTAGTAATGATCTTGTAGACAAAATTAGTACCAGAAATAGGTCTGAAATCACTTAGAGAGATAGGGTTAGGAATCTTAAGAATTAAGCACAAATAAGTTTTGTTAATCTCTTTCAACAAAGCCCCCTTTTTGAAAAATTCATGCACAACTTCCTTAGTGAATTTCCATCATTTAGCCCATGTTTTATGGAAAAATTTCCCATTCAAACCATCTGGGCTAGGAGCCTTTCAACTATTCATTTTGGAAACAACATCTTCTATTTCATGATATATGACAGGTCTGGTAAGATTAAAAGCTTTTCCTTCAAGTATTCTTGTATACATAAATTGTTTAAGGCCCTCCGTAGAAGACCTGGTAGTCCCCTCAATTCCTTAATTTCTTTTGAAAAAATACAAAACTTCTTTACCAATCTCTTCTTGTCCAAAAATAAATTCACCAGAAATAGATTTTATAGAGTATATTCTGATAGTATTTCTTCCTACTAACACTGCAATGAAGAAAAACTTTGTACATTTGTCCTTATCCTTAATCCAATTGACTCCATCTTTCTAATACATCAGTGAACAATGATTATCTACTACCTACAGATAGTGTTTAATAGCTATCTTTTCCTCATTTGACAGATTCCCATTACTAGGATTTGTGGCTAGCAAGTTTTGATCTAAGGAGAGTCTATTTCTAGCTTCCTCAATTTCCTTTTTTGTATTCTTACATTCCACAACCTAAATTCATATTTAAAAACTTTGAGCTTTTTTAAGCAAATGAATTGTTTAGTACTATAAAACTCAACATCTATTCCCTTGATTATAGCTTCCATAAATCCACCCACAACAGTAAGAAAATTATTAAAACTAAAGGGAAACTTGGTACTAACCTTTCTAAATAGGTTATCGACCTTGATGGGAGTGCAATCATAGAAACATGGATCAAAAAATATGGCTTTGCTTTCCAAAAAAGTGGTTAACCAATCCACATTTACTAGGGTTCTGTTTAGCTTCTTTTGAATGAACTAATTTGAAGTCTACTTGTTGCCCCATATGAACCTATGACCTTCACACTTTAAGTCAATTAGTTCCACATCATTAATGCAATCAAATAGGTCCACATTGTAATTGAGTAGATTGTAATATCCCTTTACCTTAAACCTATAGATAGTAATATTGAAATCACCACTTATGACCTAATGAACTGTCAATGAAGTTGTATTCTTCTCGATGAACTCTAAATTTCAGATCTTTGAAAAGTCATATTAAAACCCTAAAAAGGTAACAAAAGTAGTGGAACTCTCCATTTTAAATTTCAATTTTGAGTGAATAAATTGCTCATTTGCTTCCAAGGGTTCCACTTCCATTAGTTCCCCATCATAACAATAATAATTCTTCCATAAGCATTGCATTGGTGATTTGAGATCATTTTTCATTGAGTACCAAAACAACTCAACTTATTTAAATTTTCTTTACTGGTTTTATTTACTAGCAGGAAAAATAACAAAGGCTTTTTCCTTTTACACAAATTCCTTTAAAGCATTCAGCTTTAATGGGCAACTTATACCTTTAACATTCAATACCAAGATGATCTTGTAACAATGCCCTTATCTTTGGAGCCTTTTCTATTGCTCCTATTACCCCTTCTAGATTGAACTTTCTCAAAATTTTCTTCTTGATAATTAGCATAATGTTGATCTTTTGTAACATCTGATCTCTAGAATCCTAAATCAAGCATTGCATATGCATGCATAACATTAGCATTCATACACGAATTGTATTTTGGTACACATTACAAAGATAGTATATGCACTCAATTTGCTAATTCCAGGGTATGAAAGATTTTAAATAAGTATGATGTGATTGCAAGATTGTGTGTTATTTATGAATTGGGAATTTATTGTTACAATTGAGTAGTTGATAAGGTGATATGTGCATCTAGTCTAATAAAAATGTTAAAGAGCAAGACAAATTGATATATGGAAATTTAGGTTGATTAGGCCTATGAAATGGTGACATGTGGCATTGGGAATAAGTTACAAATGTCTCAGTTAAATGGATGACAAGTGGCATGATTATAATTGTGACAAGTGTCCCTTTAACATTGTGACAAATGGCACCTTATACTTATGACATGTGGAGTAATAGAATGGTGACATATGTAGCGTTACAAATGATGACACATGTAGCCTTACAATTAGTGAAATATGTAGCCTTATAATTAGTGACATGTGTAGCCTTTCAATTGGCAAAATGTATAGCCTTATAAGTAGTGACATATGGAGGCTTAAATGAGTTAAATGTGGAGCCTAAAGTAAGTGACACATGGACCAATTGAATAGTAACATACGGACTAATAGAAGGATAACATATGTACCAATAGAATGGTGACATAAAAACCACTGGAATGGTGACACATGGATTAGTTGACCTTCTTGAATTTTCTAGAGAAAATAAATGAACATTTAACAGAAGTGAGAGTGAAGAGAAGGAGAAAACGAAAATGAGAAGAGAAGGAGAGACAAAGGAGAAGAGAAGAGGAGAAGGAAAGAAGTTACCAAGGTAACTCAAAATTTTGGTTTCAATTTCATCTTTCTCTTTTGATCTGTTTTCATATCCTTAGAGCACGAATTTGAAGAAATTCAAATAATGAAAGTTATAGGTATAGGTATTAACTTGACCTCTATAAATTTATTGAGGAAATAGTGATTAGATCCTGAGATATGTTTGTTTTCCTAATACTGCCTGTGATAGACCCCTGTACAGGACCCTTGTATTAATTCCTTATTTTTTAGGACCTTAGAGTCCGAATTAGTCAAAGTATAAAACATGAAAAATGATTATTGATGTCATATTAATTCTTCTTTGAAACATTTTGTTTAGAATATGTCTTGATAATGATTGATTAGAGATGAATTGCATGTAAGGTTGATGATGAAATGTGCTGGCATATGTTGGTTGTAGTGTTTTTATTGAACATGCATATGTATTTTAGACATATCTTGATCTGTGGTTATCTGAATTGAACGGATTTTGATTTAGAGTAAACTAGAGACATATGGATACAAGTTTTATGAAAGAATCGAATTTTATTTTTGTCTATAATGGTTTCTAAATTTAGCTTGAATTTGAGTTCTAGAATAAGCTGCAGCACTACCCTTGACTGAAATAGTGTCTTGTTTTCATCGAATAAACTTTATTGATTTAGGCTGAATCAAACAAAGTTTTCTTCATAAAATTTGTATCTTATCCTCTTATATTTCTATTGGTGTACATTTTGTGACTTGTGGATATCGTAATTGAGAGATATGGGTTTTACAAGTTGGAGTGCACTAACTCTTCAATCATGCACTAGCCAAAATTTTAAATGTGCATCGTCTATAGTCTTTTGAGCATAACTCATGGAAGCATGAACCAAATTGAATGATTTTTGTTTTGAATGAAACTTAAGACATATAGGAACATTTTCTTAGAGAAGTTGTTACCTAAATATCTCATTTTCTAGTTCATAATTTTCATACAAAACTGACATGAAAATGGAGTTGGAAAAACTGGAAAATGGCAATGCCTAACGAAGGCAGAAAGTTTTTGCCAACTAATCCCACATCTGTGGGAAATTGTCAACGATCATGGGAATTGGTTAAACATCAAATATGCTTCTTTTAGGTATGGTTTGTAACAAAAAATGGTTAAGTACTTTTCTATGATGATTTAGGGCTTGAATGAAGCTTGAATTGAACCTAGAATGATGCTTGAACAAGTAAATAAATGAGTGATATGTTTAAGATGATGATTAAGGATACAACTTTAAGAATGAGTTGTTATAATTTAGGTGTTCAAATATGGAAATTTGGTGATGATATAAGAAAGTGGTCCTATGATGGCTAAAGTGAATTAAGAAGATGAATGTTGTGTATTAAGAAAAGATGATCTATATAATGGATGTTGGTGATCTTTAATGCTTGAATAACTTTTGTGAATGATAGAATGATGAACTTAGAATAATCTTGTTCAATTGAGGTGTAAACCTAAGTTCCATTTAGACATATTTGAGTTATGAAACGTAAATGATCTTGAGATGTGAATTTAAGAAATATATTCGGAATTGTCATTGAATATACATCATACATAACACACACACATATATATGCATAAGTGAGTACTTTTGTGATAGGTGCAAAGAAGTAATGTGTAAATATGTGATTGCCTGTTATAGTGGAGCAAATAGATTGAGCAATTCTAAAAGTTTCCAAGACGTCTAGGTAATAAGCTATCTGGAGTAAACCGTGAGTTAACCTAGATGTGTCAACCCAATTATATGTGTAGTGAATTGACTTAGATGTATCTCACTATGCTTGAATTACTCTTGTTTAATTTTGACATAATGAATTGTTACTAGTTCGATTGGGATAATTTCAGACATCAATTGTCTGAGGAGACCATTATTCGGGACTGTATTTGAAGTGCTCATTGTATGTGAATTTGACTGACTAAGTGTTATTTGATATTATTATTAAGTGTTAGATCAAGGTCCGTTGATAAATGTGAATATAAATGTGTATGGAATAAGTGATGCTCAACTGAATGTTGGATGCTCTACTATTTGTTGAATGCCGGACTTAGATCCGATGAACTGTGAAAATTGAATGTGTTCATTGACTGAAAGTGATTGATGATATATTATGTCAACTATGTTACTCCATTACATGATCCATGTTCACATAAAGGAGTTGTGACCAGAGTAACCAACATGAAAAGAGCTTTAAGCTCAATTATGCGCATCTGAGCCTAAGGCTCAATAATTAATGAGCCCGGTATTCACAACGAATACGAGACAATACTAAAAATAGTCCATTATCTACAACAGATATGGAATAGTGAAATAGGCACTTGGTCATAAAAAAGTTAAAATGGAATGAGTCTCATTTTCTTTTGCATTTGTATCTTTAAATGTGTTCATGATATTGATTACAAATGAATGTTAAACTATATTGTATTGATATTGAGAAATGTTTATGACTTTGATGGTGATATGAAGAATTGTGATACATGAGTGTTATGTTCTGAAATGATTACATGATATTCTTACATTCAGAATGTACTTTTAGAATGACTTAAAAAGTGATTTTATTTTTAAATGCTTCTTTTATTAGGATGCAAATTATAGAATATGAATTATAGCTCTGAATGAAGCGTTACTTTGATTGAGTTAAATTCTATTCATTGATATATATGTGTTCTGTTTTGAGTGAACACATGAATGATTGAATTATTCTTAAATAATTATATGAAATGCTTGTGTTCATGACGGACTTGTTGGAATATAACGTATATCGTGTTCAGGTACTAAATTTTGAATGATGTGATATGTAAGATTTGATTCTAAATAATGTGAGATACTAATTGAACTATGTTATATACTTGCGATATTTTTGTCTATTTTGAATAAGCACATCGACGATGGTTCACTCACTGAATTCACAAACTTATGAAAATTGCAACATTTTATTTCAGGTTCAGGAGAAATCTAGCTAGTCTAGTTGAAGTAACTATTTCATTTGGATATAGGTTAGTGTCGGGATAAGTTGTACTTGCAAATGTCTTAATGATGTTGTATCAAGAATTGTATCTTTCAATTTTTGTATATTTTACATGTGAATTTTGGAAATGTAATGACTTTTGAGACTATATATGTTTGTGAATAAAAATGCAATGAGAAAATTATTGGAATGTTTTATGTTATGTGCGATGGATTAAAAAAAGAATAAAATAAATTAATTTAACCATCTTAACATGCCATTTTTGTCGAGGATGTTCCCGAATATCCTTCGATATGTCAGGTTCATGCTCTAAGGGAGTGGTATGTTACATCTTCCTTCTACTGAATTAGGTCTGGAATTGATACCTTTTACATATTCTCAATCTTCTTGTACTAAGGACTGTCCTATACTTCAATACTACCATCATTCTCTAGAGTCACTATCAGTTCTTCTGCTTCCATTCTCAAACTATTTTCTTCTAGATTAATTACCTCCAACCCCAACAGTTCCCCATAGTCACCTTTTTTTAAGAACTTTCCCAGTTAGTTTCCACTCTTTTCTTTGAGCTTCCAAGGAGGGTCTCCATTAATAAGTAACCAAGACTATGTCTTCCCTAAAGGAATTCCCATCTGCCAACCTTAAAAAAAGAATAGAATCTTTGATTTCCTTAGAAATGTCCATGCTAACATATAATCTAGCAAATCTTTTTTCATCCATGCATATAGGTTCCCCCTATTAAGTATCTAACATACTTAAATGTTAAGTCAAGAGGACTTCACGATTTTTAATTTTGGTGACAATCAAATAATAATAATATTAGAAATAAATGAACTATTTTCATAAGTGTGTTAAGTGTGAAGAAAAACACAGAAGAAGTGAAAAACACAGAAGAAGCGGAAAACACAAAAGAAGTGAAAACACAAAAGAAATGGAAAACATAGAAGAAGTGGAAAATAGAGAAGAAGCGGAAAACACAGAAGAAGGGGAAAACGCAGAAGAAGCGAAAAACACAGAAGAAGTACAAAACACAGAAGAAGTGAAACACACAGAAGCAGTGAAAACAGAGAAGAAGTGAAAAACACAGAAGAAGTAAAAAACACAGAAGAAGCGGAAAACACAGAAGAAGTGAAAACACAGAAGAAGTAGAAAACACAGAAGAGGCAGAAAACACAGAAGAAGTGAAAACACAGAAGAAGTGGAAAACACAGAAGAAGCGGAAAACACAGAAGAAGCGAAAACACATAAGAAGCGAAAAACACAGAAGAAGTAAAAAAACAGAAGAAGAGGAAAACACAGATGATACAAAGATGAAGATACGCTAGTACGTCGGATAGTTAGTTAGTTGGAGTTAGTTACAGAACTCAACTAAATAACGAGTTCTACAGGAATCAAAAAACAGTTATTAAAAATCAAGAAGCAGTTAGAGACTTTGACTACAAATACTAGTCGTAGTCGAAGATTGAACGAGCTTTTTAGCTTTCAAGTGTTTACTTAAAAAAAATCTGTATTCAAAAGTGTGATACTAGATAGCGAACTCTGCTGTAACAAAAAACTCACAATATCTTTCTAGTGAGAGAAAGAAAAGGCTAAGAGCCTGGAGAGGCTAAGATAGCCGAAAGAATACTTTGTGTAAGAGACCTGAAGAGGATTTGGAAGGGAAGAAAGAATATTTGTAAAATTGCTGAAGTATAGTGAAATCACAGGCGAACTCTGAGGACTGGATGTAGCCCATGGTTTAGGGTGAACTAGTATAAAATTGCAGCGTCTATCTTCTAACCTTTCACTTTATTCTATTTTGTTTTTAGACAAGTATATAGAAGTTATTTGCGATTTAATTACGTAACTATTTTTGTATAACTTTTGTGGTATTATTTTAACAGTTGGAAAATTTCTTAACAAGGTTAAATTTTTTGTATTCACGAAAAGATTACACAATTCAACCACCCCCTTCTTGTGTATATAGTATATTATAAGTGAATTTAATATTAATGTGTGATTTTCTTCAGTCAAAATCCTAACATTCATGTTAACCAACCTAGGAATGGTGATAATAGAGGTAATGGGGAGCATGAGAGAGTAGGTGAAAATAAGGGGAATCAAAGGAGAAGGACTATTAGGGAAGTAATAGCTTCTAATTTGAATTATGACCCATTTACTACTGCTTGTCCTAATTTTGATGTTACTTTTGAAGTTAAGGGATTACTTATTAATTCTCTTCCTAAATTTCATGGCTTGACAAAAGACGATCACTATATGCATTTGCAATCCTTGTCTATGATTTGTCAGAGTATGAAGCCAGTGGGAGCTTCACTTGATCAAGTGATATGGAAGGTTTTTCACCTATCCCTGGAAGGAAAAGCAAGAGAGTGGTATATGAGTCTTCCAAGGCATGTGGTGAATGCCTACCATAGTTGGGCCAATCTAAGGAAAGCTTTCTTGGATAAGTACTTTCCAGCTTCCCGCACTTCGTTGATGAGGAAGGAGATTTACTCGGCACGCCAGGATTATGATGAGTCTCTTTATGACTACTGGAACTGCTTCCAAGATTTGTTATCAAGATGCCCCCACCATCAAATACCGGATGAACAGTAAGTGCAATATTTCTATGATGGATTAAAAAGTCAAGACAAAGGTATGTTAGATGTGGCATCGGAAGGTTCATTGATTGATCTTATAGCTTCGGAAGCGTGGGATTTGATCAAGAAGATGGCTCTAAATCATCAACAGTACAGTGTGAGAGAGACACAAGGAGTGCATGAGTTGGGTACCACAACAGCCCAATTTAAAAGAATGGAGAGTCTGGAGTCAAAAGTTGATTCTTTAGAGAGCAGAGTGACATCAAAATTATCCTTCATCACTGCCAAGCTGAAGAATATGAATGTGCATCACCTGACATCTTCTATGGATCTCATAGCACCTAACTGTGATACTTGTGGGTCAGTGATGCACATATCCAGTGTTTTCCCCAGTCGGTTTGAAAAAGTGTCTACAGTGTATCCGGGATGACCAAATTAGCAATGGGACCCCTACTCTAACACTTATAAGGAGGGATGGAAGGCTAACCTTAGGTTTAGTTGGAGGAATGAAGAGGGACAGGTTCAAAATAGATTTCAACAAGGGGGAGGAGCTGGTACTTCTATTAACCAGTTCCCAAACTAACAGCAAATCATGACTGTCCCACCTAAGGAGGATACCAACCAATTGCTACAAAATATGATGACTTTGATAAAAGAAGAGAGGAATTCAAACAATAATCAATTCAATGCCATTGCTTCTCTGATTCAACAAGATTCTTCAAAGAATGCTGCTCGGTTCAATGCCTTGGAAAAGAGAATGGAGCAATGGGAGACAAAAGTAGAGAACATCAACTCTTTTATCACTGAATTGTCTAACAACATGAGTGAGAGCCAAGCAAGAAGCAGTAGAACCATTCCTTCAAATATTGTGATGAACCTAAAAAGTTTAAATGCATTTGCTCTTCAAAGTGGGAAACAAGTAAGGTTTAATCATCAGGAGCATAAAGAATGTGATTAGGAGATTGATAATGGAGAATTGCCTTTACTAAAGAACAACATCAAGAATTCTGAAAGCTGCAAAGAAAAAGAAATTTTGAATGAAAGGAAGTCTGAATCAAAGAAAAAAGGAGCTACTTCAGAAAGTTTCAAGGAAAAAGCACCAACACATGATCATGGGGAATCAAGCAAGCATGAAGCCTAAGGTAAGGAGATAAACCTTCAAGACCTCCCTTTTCATAATTCATATTTAATGAGCAAGCGTATGGCTGACATTAAGCATGAGAAAGATATCATTGATTTTTTGGAAAAGTCAAAGTGTAACATCCCGGTCCCACCTAACGGGTCGGATCAGGGAAACGGGTCTATGAGAAGACCAATTAGTGAAGTTAGGAC
>JANIIA010000004.1:20824913-20861815 GCA_027478495.1 Erythroxylum alaternifolium | reverse complement strand
AATGATACCAAGTTTATCCAATTTGGTTTAGTATACTGAAAGTTATACTCAAAAGATTTCAGATTGTTCTTAAGCTTTAACATAATTCTTATCTCAACTTCCAATCAGATTCTAAAATTCCTAGAGGTAGAATTAAAATTTAATCTCTTCATAAACTTTGTAGCCTTATGACTCTAATTTAATCCAAATTAAAAAAATCACTCCATTTGGATAACTACAAAGAAAGTTATGCCCAAAATACCGAAGCATATTCTGTGCTGGAAAGTTCGTTGCGGCGACCCTGAAAAGTTCGTCGTGGCGAACTTTTCCAGAGAGGAAAAGTTTGCATGACATAACTTCATCCTTCAAGTTGGTCGCGGCGAACCAAGGAGAGTTGGCTGCAACGAACTTTGACAGAAGCATACTTCATTTTCCAGATTTTAACTTCAAGTCAATTTTCCAGACTCTTAAAGATATAATTCGAATTCAATTCCTTCATGAAAAATTTAGCTCTATGTCTTTAGTTTACTGTAAATCAATCTTCATCCAATTTGGATATTCACAGATCAAGTTATGCCCTAAAGACAGATGCATGTTTAGTAAAATTTTTCATATCCTAACTCCATCTCACTTCAAACTTTCACTAAGTTATACACATCTCCGAATCTACTTCTTCCTTCAATACCCACACCTACATCAACACCATTCATGCATGCAACAATCCACAAGCATGAAAATGTATAACAATTACGTATGCATGCAGTTACAAACATTAAAACCTGAATAAACTTACTTGACTAAACTTCTTTATTCAGCAAAATTTCCAAAACTTAGGAGAGCAAATGAGAGTTTCGGTGGATGCAGCAAAGGAAGGAAGAGTGAAATAAGCAATTTACTAAAGGTTTGTAAGTGTTTTTGGTGATGGATGAGCCAAAAACACTAACAAATGTAGAAAATAGTTGTTTAGACAATGGAGGAGCAAGGAGGAGATGAAGTCTTCGGTGGAGGAAAAATGAAAGTTCACGAATGCAGAAACCATTTTTCCTAATGCCTAGGTGTCCCTTTTTAAGGCTTGACACATGTCTCCAATACATATGTTACATGTGTCTTCCAAGTAGACTACCATGTCACTTATCAATTTGTCCAATTGTCACACATTAATAGGTCCATTTATCACTCCATAATTTGTCTCTTAATTTTTTTTTCTTAGTCTAAAATACCTCAAATTTTCAATAAATTTCCAAAACATCCTAAATGTCTCCAAAAATGTAGAATTAATAATAATACACACCAATTTAATAATCCATAGTTCACTAAAATTTCAAAATAACAACTATTATCACCAAATAAATTTGTAACACATTTAATCCATCATTCTTACTTTAATAACTAAAAAAAATATATCACTTATACCTAAAACATGTCATGAATGCATGTATAATATTGGTATGAGTCCAAAAAGACATATGCATAAATAAGCAAAAACTCAATTATGCCAAGCATGCCATGCATTGAAATTCCTTAATATTCTAACCCCTAATATGGGGTGTTACACAGGCATCTTCTGAGCATCTCCTTTAACCTTCTGAGCATCATATAAAGATTCACCTTCGAATTATGAGTAAGAGGTGATATCATTCTTGATGCGTGTCGAATACACTAGAAGCTAAAACCTAACTTTGTAAAACTAGATTTGTAGCAGTGGTGAGTAAGGATCGTATCCATAAGGAGTATTCATGTAGCTTTGGAAAAGAATCAGTGTTTAGGATATTAGGGGGTTTTGGTTGAAAACGGTGAACAAAATAAAGTAAATCAAATTAAAAGTTAAAAATGAGAAAATTGAGGAATGAGTTTGGAATTTGGTTCTTGGTTCAATCTTAGCCTACACAAAATTAAACATACTTTATTGAATTGTTTTTTTCACACCTCTCTTAGAAACTATTAATCGTAAGTTAACAATAAGCATTGTTAACCTCAGTTTTCCCTTAGGTTATGTTTAATCAAAATAAACTCTTTAACTAAATCTAGCTATTGAACAACCTAGAGCAAGCTCTTTAGATTTAATAGGACAGTAGTATTACAAATAAGGAAAACATATTAATCTAGGCAATAATCACACAAGATCGGGTCATTTAACTTATGCTATGTTATCCCTAATGATTCAACACTATTAGTTGCCATAAATGAATCCAAAAAAATAGCTATTACATATTATATTTAAGATTCTAGCAATGGAATCATACATAAGCAATTAAACAAGAATGAGAGTATCAATTATCCATGTACATAAACAATCTTTAAAGAGAAAAAGAACAACAATACACAATGAAAGGATGCCTAAATGTGTTCTTCATATTTGATTCACCTCTAAATCGGAAGAAGGAAGCTTAGACCTCCATAGGCCTCCAAAGAGTGAGGGTTCTACCCCTCCTCTTCATACAAAAATGATTCATCCTATTATTTGATCGCTCAAATGTCTACTTATAGCAAAAGCTAGGTTTTTGGGGAGATGCACAGTTGTATCCATGGTGGTGTACCCAACTATTCAACCTAAAAAAATGTTGAATTATGATTGTGCACGGCTGTACAAGATGATGAATGGTAATGCAAGGTTAAGATGATGCACAGTTATGCAAATATATGCACGACAGTGCACCTTGTAGATCATGCTAAATTCTTCATTTTCTTGCATTTTCTTGTCCCATTTTCACCCTAATCAATCTCCTTCTTCTTCGACAAAGACAAATCAGTTCTATTATAAAGAGGATGGATCAAAGAATGTGCTTTTAACTCACTTTAGCTCTTAAACTTCCAAATTGTACCTGAAACCACATATGGACCAAAGCGAGTTTCTTAAGTATTTCATAGTATTAATCACTAGGAGTTATGGAATAAATGTATAATCAATTAAGCACACGTCAATTTCATCTAAACTTAGCTTTTGACCTCCCTCAAGCTAAACAATAAAATAAAATTCACAAACCAAAACTCTTACTTGTTTTCCATATTTTCTAAGAATAGATAGTCATAAGAAAAGAGAAATAACTTTCGAAACCATAGTAAGACTCAACATTCAATGCTCTACTTATGATCAATCAATAATCATCTTCTTCAGAAACTGAGTAATCTAGGGGTAAACTTTGACAAAATGTGTTTAAGTATGATAGATTCATGGGTACACTCAAAAATCAATTCATAATCAAGAGATTCCATAACTTTGCTTATCATTTCATTTCTCTACCACTAAGATTCACATGCGTAATCATAAATCAAAGGAATTTTTTAAGGTTATAATGTAGGCAAAGGTTAAGGTGAGATGTATTTGGGTAATGTAGCATAAAAGCTAATAAAGCTAATGAAGCAAAAGTAACACTCAATGTAATATCAATCGCAAAAACCAACATTTATAAAAAAACTGGGTACCATCAACTATGATGAATGCAAAAACTATGTTTCACAGCTCAAATCAAGCTCTCACACCACAAACCACGTGAAACATAAATCACTTGCAACAATTGATGATAAAAAATACATTATAATCATAAGTGGTGATCCTTCAAAACAACATCTACCTCATATGCATCATAGTCAAATCACCCATTCCTTACAACTTTAGAAGGAAAACTGCTCATAAATAACTTTGCAAAACAATTGCATTTCCCATTGATAACTTTTATTTAAACATATATTGACAGTGCATGTCGAGTGCACTGCAAAATTTAACTGACTCTATATACTAAAATTTGTAGTTATTGTGAGTCAGGATCGAATCCACATGGAATGTTTAGTTAATTTTCGTAACAAAATTAATTGATGCAAGGAAAATATAAAAAGGGAGTTTTGGATTTTTAAGCAATTTAGAAATTAAAGAAAAAGTAAACTATCCAAATAAATTAAAACAAGCAATAAAAAATGAGAAAAGTGTTTAATATAAGTAAGGTCATCTCGACCTAAACACGATCAAGCATATTCCATCATCCTAACATCTTTACAACTCTCTTCGGACTATTGATCTGAGGCTAATATAAAGCTCTACTAATCTTAGTTTTCCTTTAGGCCATGTTTAATCAATATACGATCATTAATTAAACCTAACTACCGAATAACCTAGAATTTGATCTCTAGATTCAATTTGGAAGTCGCATTATGAATTGGAAAACGATCAATATAGGTAGTAACCTCACACGTTTGAGTTATCTTACCTAAGTTATGTTGTTCCTAATGATTAATGATCATTAGATGCTACTCACAAACATCAAAAGTAACAATTACGAATTACATTTAATGTTTTAGCAATAGGTTCAAAATAAAACAGTCAAAATAACATATTAAGATCATTCATCTGAAAACCTAATCTAATTAACACCAACAATATAACAATCCAAAAAGAAATTACAACCTTAAAGTGATGAAAATAGCTTAACCGTGACATGGCGTCAATATTCTCATTGAATCGACATGGTGAAGCTAGCCTTTCATTTCCATCTTTAAGCTCCAACAATCAACTTTAATAGCCTCTATTTATGTAAAAACATTGAAGAAAGAATGACCACCAAAGTTGACTTTCCCTTTGGTTCCACGATAATGTTGTCTCTTTTATTCTATTTCACACCACTCTCCCACTATTAATGGTGGGACAAGTAAAGAAGGTTGGCCAAGCTACTATTCACGTAAATTGCTTTCTCTCTCGCAGCTCTCTTATCTCACGCAACTCTCTATTCACACTACTAATGTGTGATGTGACAAATTAATGCAATGGACCACTTCACTATTCACGTTTCAACTTCTCTACTACAAGCTTTTGGCTACTCACTCCCAAGCCACAGCTCTCTCTATTTCTTTTCTTTATTTTCTTCTTCAACCCTCCTATGCTAGCTCTTTATTTCACACCCATATTTGTTTCTTTTTTCTTCTTTCATTAGCCTTAGCTACGTTGAAACTCAAATGAAACAACTCCACTTACGTTTCTTCATTCTAGCTTTGGTTCTCCCCTTTTCTAGCCTCCCTCAGCTAACACATACTTCTCCCTTTTCTTCCTTTTTTGTCTCCTTTCAGCTAGGTTTCCCAAAAAAGAATCAATTGGCTAAGTGGCATTTTTAAAATTGAAGAGCCCACCTCATGCTGCTATCCACTTTTTGTCTTATCCTCCAAGCTTTTTCATGTTTTTTTCTTTTTTTCATAAGATATCTTATATGGACAGCTCGACTTTTGATGTAGTAAAATGGACAGCTAGTGTGTATACCATGCATTCACATTAAGTGTCCTCATCTTCCGATTCTTTGTTTCATGAAGAAAAAGAGTATAGGAATTGAAAAGATGACTTCAATGAGCATGCTTTCCGGTCACTTTAATTCCTTCACTTTTAAAATGTACCTAAGATAAAAAATGAGATAAAATAAGTATCCTAAGCATTTATAAGGCATTAATCACTAAGTGTGGAAGATAAAATAGATCAATATTTAAACACATATCAAATTCTCCCATACTTAGCTTTTGACCATCCTTAGGCAAGTTGTCAAAATCAAAATCACAAACTAACATTTTTACTTATTTTTCAAACCTTATAAGAATAGATAATCATAAGTAAAGATGAATGACTTTCAAAATCTATAGTAAAAACTCAACATTCAAGCTTATACTCATGATCAATCAATATTTACCACCCTTAGAAACTAAGTAATCTAGAGGTAGACTTGGACAAAAAGTGTTTAAACAAGATATTTCCATGGTTACACTCAAACACTGCTCATGATCATAACAATTCATAACATTACATATCATTTCATTTCTCCACCACTAAAAGTCACATGCATAATCGAATTAAAGGAATTTTCTAGGGTTGTAATGTGGGTAGGGATAAGGTGGGATGCATTTTGGTTAATGTAGTTTGAAAGCCATAAAGCTAGTTAAGCAAAAGTAATACTTAATGAAAAATCGAATGCACAAGTTAGTATTTATTCAAAACTGGGTACTGTCAGTCATAAAAAATGCAACAACTATGTTTCGCAACTCAATTAGCTCTCACATTATAAACCATATGAACATAACATAATGAAATGCTCCATCTAACATAACATCCTCTTCATATGCCATATACTCAAACACCCAACCAATACAACTTAAGGAGGATAAAATATTAATTAATGACTTTTGAAAATAATTGCATTGCCTACTTCATATTTTTTAAAACATTTTTTCATTTTTTAATATAAAAACTTGAAAGTGGCTACATGAACATAGGATTAGTAACATGACATTTTAACAAATTTAACTAACCCACATGGAAGCAAACCCTCACACTTTACACAATCACATTAATCAAGAATTAAAAAATGCTCCACTAGCTTTAAAGCTTAGGTAAGACATTTGGTTAGGTGGATGTAATGTGATTTATACAAAAGAAAAGGTTAATATAACTCAAAAGGGATTAGCAAAGGAAATTCATATAAATGGTATGTTATTTGGCTAATGTAGCTTATAATCAACAAAGAATGCCTAATCATTTTCATAAATATGCACGTGATAAACAATGTGGTCTCGAATAGAAATTCAATGCAAAGTAAAGATGTATATGTCATGAAGGTCACTTATAACAAACAAAGCAGTGAGACTGATATGAATGTGTTAGTATAATATGGCTCAAAATCTTATTAGTTTTTGTCTGCCACTAATCACCGCTCTTCCAAGAATATTGTACATTAACTAATCATAAAAGCAAAAGTACATGCCAAATTTTGCTATGTATTTTTCTAATCAATTCACTCTTTAATTATGACCAAATAATCTTAAAAGCAATAGAACAATTTTTTTCATTTGATTTTGAAAACTTCCTAAGAAGTCACATAAGCCACAATTAAGCTAAAAAACATACATAGAAACTATCATATCCCACCCCCACACTTAAAACTTTCATTGTCTCAATGCAAAATTAAATGCAAGAATAAAGAAGTTCATAAAAGTAATAAAAGCAGAAATGTAAATGACAGAATTTAACTTCCCTTGGGTTGCCTCCTAAGTAGCACCTTTGTTTAACATCATTGGCTCGACCTCTAGTTGCATGCATCAAGTGATACTAGTCACATCCTCCAATATCAACACCTCCAAATCCTCTGTTTGGAAGCCCTCATAATACAGCTTTAAGCGATGACCATTCACTCTGAATGTCTTATCAATTTTAGGGCTCCATATCTCCACTGCACGAAAAGGAAAGACATGAGTGATAACAAACGGACCAACCCAACAGGAATGCAACTTACTTGGAAAGAGTTTGAGTTTGGAATGATATAGTAACACTTTTTGTCCCACCAAAAAGCTTTTCCTTGAAATCATCTTATCATGAAAAGCTTTCATCCTTTCCTTATATATCACTGCATTTGATATGACTCATTCCTCATCTCTTCCAATTCTTAAAACTGCAACTTCCTATACATTCCTACATCATCGAAGTGCATGTTGCATCTTTTGATAGCTCAATATGCCTTATGTTGTAATTCCACAGGAAGATGACATGGCTTCTTAAATACTAGCCAATATAGAGACATTCTAATTTGTGTTTTATAAGCCATCCTGTAGGCCCATAATGCATTTTCCAGTCTTACACTCCAATCCTTCCTATTAGGCTACACAGTTTTCTCTAGGATTTACTTGATTTCTCGATTTGAGACTTCAGCTTGCCTATTGGTTTAGGGATGGTAAGCAGAACTTTGTTTATGATGTGATATTTTCTGAACATTGCTTCCATCACCCTGTTATAAAAGTGGGTTCCTCTATCACTAATGATGGCTTTGATATCCTAAACCTAGAAAAAATGTTAGTCTTAACAAAATCTACAACAACCTTAGCATTATTAGTCCTAGTGGCTTTAGCTTCCACCCATTTAGAAACATAATTAACTGTAAGCAATATATAAGTAAAGCCAATAGATGGAGGGAAAGGTCCCATAAACTCAATTCCCCAAATAACAAAAATTTCACAAAATAGCAAAGGAGTTTGTGGCAATTGATCCTTATAGGATAGGTTACTTGATCATTGACATCTATCACAAGATTTGCAGAAGGTATATGCATCTTTGAACAATGTTGGCCAGTAGAAGTTGCTCACCAGAACTTTATGAGTTGTCCTTTTCACTCCAAAATGTCCTCTGCAAGCTTACAAATGGTAGAAGGCTAAAATTGATTATGATTCATTTTCCGATACACACCTCCTAATAACTTGATCTGCACAGTGCCTCCAAAGATACGAGTCATTCTATACGTAATACTTCGCTTCACTTCATAGCTTATCCCTCTGAGCTTTTGACAAACCAACTAGTAATTTGTTGTAATAAAAAATTGGCAATGTCTACATACCATGGTGGTGTCGCATCGGCAGAAAATAATTGCTCATCTGGAAAGGTTTCTCGTAGAGGCATATTATCGTTTTCCTTTATCAAATGGCTGAGATGGTCAGTCACAATGTTTTCTGCCCCTTCTTATCTCTAATCTCTAAGTTAAATTCTTGAAGGAGGAGAATCCATCTAATCAGCCTCAGTTTTGCTTTTTTCTTTGTGAGTAAGTATCATAAAGCTATATGGTTAGAATAAACAATCACTTTAGCACCAAGCAAATACGACCAAAATTTTTCTAAAGAGAAAACCACATATAACAGTTCTTTTTCAGTAGTGGAATAATTCAATTGAGCTAGGTTTAGAGTCTTTGAATAATAGTAGATGGCATGCAAAGCTTTTCCCACTCTTTGTCTTAGAACTGCCCCCATTGCATTATCACTCGCATCACACATGATCTCGAAGGGGAGGTTCTAATATGGTGGTTTAATCATCAGTGGGGATGTCAGAAGCTTGTTAAGTTTGTTGAATGCTTCTTTACACTTTTCGTCGAACTCAAAGGAGACATCTTGTTATAGAAGCTTGCATAGTGGCATGGCTATCTTTGAAAAGTCATTAATGAACCTTTGATAGAAACCTACATGCCCAAGAAAAGAATGCACTTCCCTCATAGTGGAGGGGTAAGGTAAAGAAGAAATAAGATCAACTTTAGACTTGTCTACTTCAACACCCTTAGTAGATATCACATAGCCTAAAACTATACTTTGATCCACCATAAAATGACATTTTTCCTAGTTCAACTTAAGATTAGTTTCTATACATCGTTATAAGATAATGGCAAGATTCTTAAGACATTCATCAAAAGAAGATCAATACATACTAAAATCATCAATGAATACCTTGATAATTTTCTCAACATATTCCAAAAAGTTGCTTACCATACACCTTTGGAACATGGCGGGTGTGTTACATAATCCTAATGACATTTTTTGGTAGGCAAACATACTGAATGTGCATGTAAATGTTGTCTTCTCCTAATCTTTTGATGCGATCGAGAAACTTAAAAAGCCATCTAAAAAGCAATAATAGTCATAACCAACCAATCTCTCAAGCATTTGATCAATAAAATGACGGGGAAAGTGGTCTTTTTGAGTAGCAGAATTTAACTTTCTATAATCAATTCATACTTGCCACCTGGTTTGCACTTGGGTGGGAACCAACTCACCTTCCTAGTTTATCATAATGGTGATTCCAGACTTCTTTAGAAACACCTTGACAGGATTTGCCCACTTATTATCAAAAATTAGGTAGATAACCCCGGCATCGAGAAGCTTCAGCACCTCCTTCTTCACAACATCCATCATTGGCGGATTCAGTCTACGCTGAGCTTGCCTTATTGATTTTGTATCCTCCTCTAACAAAAGGGGTGCATGTATATGGAAGGACTTATCCCTTGGATATCTGCAATAGTCCACCTAATAGCCTTCTTATGCTCTCTTAGCATTCAAACCAGCCTCTCCTTGTGATTTGAAGTCAACTCCGCTAAAATGATAACTAGGAGAGTCTGCTTTTCTCCCAAATAGGCATACTTTAGATGTGTAGGGGGTGGCTTCAATTCCAATTCTAGAGCCTGCATATCAGAAGGTAACAACTTTTGGTAAGCTTCAAGCAGCTGTATAGAAGCGAAATCATACCTTTTTGAAGAGCTTTCCAATGACTCCAAGGTAGCCGTCATTTCTATAAGCTCTTCTCCCATCTTAGCATGAGTCTTGGCTTCTACTTCCATATCCTCAGTTAAAACGATCTCCAAATGATCCCTGCAACTTAATTTAAACATTTCCTATGACAAAGGATCAATCACATCAACAGAAAAAACACAATGATCATTAAGAGGATGTTTTATGGCATCAAAAATATTAAAATGAATCACTTCCCCATCAAATTCCATTATGATGGCGCCCTTATGAACATCTACCTTAGTTTGAGCCATGTTAAGAAAAGGTCTCCCCAACAAGAGAGGTATCGAATTATACAAGGTGTCATCATTCATATCCACAAAATAAAAATCTTTTGGAAACACTAACTTATTCACCTACACCAAAACATCCTCAACCACACCATCAGGATAAGCATTAGTGTGGTCAACTAATTGTATACTTACACTCATTTCTTTCAAACCACCCAAATTTAAAGAAGCATAAATGGAATGAGGTATCATATTAATGGAAGCACCCAAATCCAACATAGCTCTATCGATCATAGTATTACCAATTTTGCAAGGAATGTAAACATATCTGGATCTCAGCATTTTGGAGGCATCTTCTTTCTGAATACCTCTGACACATTCTCACCCATCATCACTTTCTCATCACCCCTCAGTTTCCTGTTATGTGTATATAGTTCTTTGAGGGATTTGGCATACCTTGGTACTTGCTTTATTTTCTCGAGTAAGGTATATTGACGTCAACCTTTTGAAAAGTATCTAATATCTCTTTATCTTTCTCCTCCTTGTTTGGTCTTATCAATCTGCTAGGAAAAGGTAGAGGGTTAGTTTTAATAATATTGGGGCTTTTAGAATTTAGCTTTAGACTCGATGACTGTTTTTTTCCTTTCCCAATTCCTTCTCGATCTCTTCCTTGGTATCGATCCTTGATGGAGTTATCTTGGGATCCTTAATCTTCTTTTCGTCCCTTAGGGTTATAGCATTGACATTTTTCGGGTTTACCTCAGGTTAGGATGGCAATTTTCCTCCACTTTGTGATTTTAGTCAATTGAGTTTCGCTGCCATCTGACCCATTTAATTTTCCAAATTTTTTGTGCTTGCTTTTGATTCCTATCATACACATTACTAAAATAGTTGTTGTATATTTTTTTGGAATTGATACATATCCTATTACAATTGCAAAATGTTAATAGCAATATTTTTAACAAGATCTTCTAAAGATGTACCTGAAATAGAAGAAGAGCTCCTTGTGCTCCTTGTTGCCTTTGTTGAAATCCTTGTACTCTTTGCAGTTGATTTTGAAAGAAATTTTCCTATCGGTCTCCTCAATAACTCAAGTTGGGGTGATCCCTCCAACATGGGTTATATGTCTGTGAGTATAGGTTGTATTGGTTCGGGAAGTTTCCTCCTGCAACATTCACGTACTCCATACTTCTTTCTTGTAATATCGGGCACTCATTAGTTGAATGGCTCGTGTTTGAACATATTCCACACACTTTCATTTTTTCCTGTCCAACTGTAATCTGTCTCATAAAAGATGTTAGTTGATCTAAACTTTGTACAATAGATTAACTGCTTACCTCGTTTACTTGTCAAACATCATTACGAGTGCCAAATTGTTGGGTGTTAGTGGCCATCCACTCAAGTAATATCCTAGCTTCAATGAGAGTATCATCGTAAAATGCCCCGTTGCTAGCTGTATCAACCAAACTCCTCTCCATTGATTACAATCCTTCATATAAATATTGAATGAGAAGTTGCTCCATTATATTGTGATGCAGATAACTAGCATATAACTTCTGGACCCACTCCCAATACTCGTAAAGAGATTCTCCATTATGCTACTTGATACCATATATCTCCTTATGAATACTTGTCGTCTTTAAGGCCAAAAAATATTTCTCTAACAGTCTCTTCATCTCTAACCAAGTATTTATGTTCCCTATTGGTAAATCAAACAACCAATCTTTTGTTGCATCTTTGAGTAAGAACGGGAAGGCTCTTAACATTATCTACTCGTCCGTCACCCCGGGAGGCTTTACGCTCCAACAAATCACATCGAGCTTTTTGAGATGCTTGTGTGCATCCTCACTTGCAAGACCATGAAAATTTGGTTATAAATGAATTAATCTAGATTTTAACTCAAAGGTAATATGTTCAGCAAAATTGGGAAATGTAATGCATAGGAGTCTTTGGGTTAAGTCTAGTGCAGCCAATTCTCTAAATGTTCTCAGATTTACCATAATTACTTCAGATTGAAGTTTTGGGTCTACTTCTGAAGATGTTCTTACTTCTCTTCTTAACCTCCGTAATATTCTCTTAATCTCCGGATCAAGTTGCTCAATTTCTCTATGAGGAAATATGATCACTACCATACACCAACACGTACAAACTTTTAAAAGTTAACAAATAATACAAAAAAGAACAAATATATTCACAAAACATCAACTAACGTAAAATATGAAAATTAATCTACCATAATTCCCTGACAACGGCGCCAAAATTTGACAATACGTGTTGAGTGCACTGTAAATTCACCTGACTCTGTATATTAAAATTTATAGTTATAGTGAGTCGGGATCAAATCCACGGGGAATGTTTGGTTAATTTTTGTAATGAAATTAATTGAGGAAAGGAAAATATCAAAAGGGGGGTTTTGGATTTATAAGAAATTTATAAATTAAAGAAAAATTAAATTATCAAAACAAATTAAAATAAGCAATTGAAAATGAGAGAAGTGTTGAATATAAGTAAGGTCCGATTCTAAGATCAATCTCAGCCTAAACATGATCAAGCATATTCCATCATCCTAACGTCTTTACAACTCTCTTCGAACTATTGATCTGAGACTAATAGAATGCTTTACTAATCTCAATTTTCCCTTAGGTCGTGTTTAGTCAAGATACGATCATTAATCAAACCTAACTACCAAATAACCTAGGATACAATCTATATATTCAATTTTGTAGCCGTATTACAAATTGGAAAATGATCGATATAGATAGTAACCTCACATATTTGAGTTATCTAACAAAAGTTATGTTGTTCTTAATGATTAAAGATCATTAGATGCTGCTCATAAACATCAAAAGCATGATTTCAGATTACATTCAATGTTTTAGCAATAGGTTCGAAATAAAACAATCAAAAGAACATATTAAGATCATTCATTCGAAAACCTAATCCAATCAACACAAACAACATAACAATCCGAAAAAAAATTACAACCTTAAAGTGATAAAAATAGCTTAACCATGACCTAACGTTGATATTCCTATTGAACCGGTGTCCGAAAGCTAGCCTTTCATTTCCATCTTCAAGCTCCAACAATCAACCTTAATAGCCTCCATTTAAGTAAAACAATTGAAGGAAGAATGACCACCGAAGTTGACTTTCCCTTTGGTTCCACGGTAGTGTTCTTTCTTTTGTTTTATTTCACACCACTCTCCCACTATTCATGATGGGATAAATAAAGAAGGTTGGCCAAGCTACTATTCATGCAAATTGCTTTCTCTCACGCAGCTCTCTTATCTCGTGTGGCTCTCTTATCTCACGCAACTCTCTATTCATGCTACTATTATGTGATGTGACAAATTAATGTAATGGACCACTTCACTATTCATGTTTCAACTTCTTTAGCGCAAGCTTTTGGTTGCTCACTCCCAAACCATAGCTCTCTCTGTTTCTTTTCTTTATTTTCTTCCTCAACCCTCTTATCTTAGCTCTCTATTTCACGCCTATCTTTGTTTCTTTTCTCTTCTTTCTTTAACCCTAGCTACGTTGAAACTCAAATGAAATAGCTCCACTCACGTTTCTTCACTCTAGTTTTGGTTCTCCCCTTTTCCACCCTCCCCCAACAGACACACACTTCTCTCTTTTCTTCTTTTTTTCTCTCCTTTTAGCTAGATTTCCCAAAAATGAATAAATTAGACAGGTGGCATTTTTAAAACCGAAAAGCCCACCTCATGTTGATGTCCACATTTTGTCTTATCCTCTAAGATTTTTCACAATTTTTTCTTTTTTTCATAAGATATCTTGCATGGATAGCTAGGATTTTGATGTAACAAAATGGACAGCTAGTGGGTATACCATGCACTCACGTCAGGTGTCCTCATCTTCCCATTATTTGCTTCATGAAGACAAAGAGTATAGAAATTGAAAACATGACTTCAATTAGCATGCTTTCTGATCACTTTAATTCCTACACTTTCAAAATGTAACTAAGATAAAAGATGAGGTAAAATGAGTATCCTAAGCATTTCTAAGGCATTAATCACTAAGTGTATAAGATAAAATAGATCAACATCTAAACACATATCAGATATTGTTTTTCTTTTTTACTTTATTTTTTATTTTTTCATATAAAGATTGAAGGAAGTTACATTAAAATTTGGAATTCATTGATAAGACATAAAATGAAATTCTAATAATTATAACCAACCTACAAATATGCACACCCCCCACACTTATACTTTTATGTATCCATAAACATCGACAATCAACAAATGCTCCATTAGCTTTGAGGCTTGTGTTGGACGTTTGGATAGGTTAAAAGCATTTAATGTGGTTAACACAAAAAAAGGTAATAAAGCTCAAAAGGGCTTAGTAAAAGAAAAAATAATATTGATGGGCAGGCTATTTAGCTAATGTAACTTATAAAATAAAGAACGCCTTTATCATTTCATATTAATTCATATGATAAAAATGTGGTATTGACAAAAAATCAAAACAAAGTCAGAATGTATATGTCATAAACGTCACATATAAGCAAAAGATAATGAGATTGATATGGATGTGTTAGTCTATAAAGGAGAAAAATCTCACTGGCTTGTGTCTACCATTTGTCACTACTCTTCTAAAGATAATGTATATTGAACAATCATAATAGTAAAAGTACGTGATTAAGTTTCCTTGAATTTTTCTAGGAAACTCAGTCTCTAATTATGACTATATAGTCCTAAAAGCAATAGAAAAAGAGAAAATGTTTGTTTGTTTGTTGATTTTTAAAACATATAAGAAACAAATATGTATGAAAATTAAGAGCCCCACCCCCACAGTTAAAACTTACATTGTCTCCAATGTAACATATACTGTAAGAAATAGAGCATTAAGCATAAATGACAAATGCGAGAATGTGAATGAAAAAAATAAATTTACTTTGGGTTGCCTTCTAAGCAGCTCCTTTGCTTCATTTTGTTGGCTCAACTCCATTTTGCCCTCATCAAGTTATGAAAATTTGATCTCTAGGGATCAAAACTTTGGCATTTTCCACTTGACCTTCTTCAGGACAAAACTTGAGTCGATGACCACTTACATGCAATGTCTTCCTTGTTTTTAAAATTTTTAATCTCGACTGCACCATAGGGAAAGAAATTATTAATCACAAAAGTATCAACCCTCTAAGGACAACATTTACACAGAAACAGTTTATATTTAGAGCAATAAAGAAGCACTTTTTGACCAATGATTAAACTTTTCGATGAGATATTAAAAACTTTGTTATTCTCTTTTGTTGAAACCACTTCTTGTTTATTTGTATGCTTCTGCTTACAATCTTCTTGTACTAAACGGTCAATCATATTAATTGGAAAAACATAATGGTTATTATTGGAGTGCTTATTAATATAAAAAATGTTGAAATGGGTAACTTCCCCATCAAATTCCATAATGAGGGTACCCTAACGAACATCTATCTTATTTTGGGTTGTGTTAAGAAATAGTCTCCCTAGTAAGATAGGTATTGGGTTATAGGAAGCTTCACCATTCATGTCAATCACATAAAAATCAGCAAGAAATATTAGTTGATTTACCTGTACAAGCACATCCTTAATCACCCCATCTGTGTAAGTGTTAGTATGATCAACCAATTGTATGGTAACACTAGTTTCTTTTAATGGCCCTAAATATAAAGAAGCATACATGGAATTAGGAATAACATTAATCAATGCTCCTAAATCTAACATGGCCTATTTAATCTTAATGTTGCCAATTTTGCAAAGAATAGAAAACATGTTTGTGTCCTTACACCTAGGAGGTATTTTCTTTTTAAAGACTATAGAAATAGTTTCACTCATCCTAATCATTTCATTACCTCTTATCTTCCATGTTTTTATACATAATTCCTTGAGGAATTTTGCATACCTTGACACTTTTTTGATTGCATCTAGTAGTGGGATGTTCACTTCAATCTTCCAGAAGGTCTTGCAGATCTCTTTATCCATATGCTCCTTATTTGACTTTACTAACTTGCTAGGAAAGGCCGAGGATTAGTTTTTACAAGAATTGGAAATTTAGTATTTACCTTTGAGCTAGAAGAGATATCCCTTTCTTCTTTAAGCTCCTTCTCAATTTATTCTTCACTAGCCATACTTTATGTAATCATTTAAGGATCATCAAACTTCCTGCCACTCCTCAATATGATTGTCCTAACATTCTTCATATTTTTCTTAGTTTGTGATGGCAAATTTCTTCCTCTTTTGGCTTCAAAATGAATGATAGCCACTACCATTTGGCTCATTTGGTTCTCTAGGTTTTGAATGCTAGACCTCATCTCCTGAAAGTTAGTTGTAGTCTCTTGCTGAAACTACTGAACATCCTATTAAAATTGTAAGGTATTAGTTGTAAGAGACTTAACCGTATCTTCTAATGATGTACTTGAGGTAGAGGAGGCTTTAGGGCCTTGATTGGAATGGCTATGCTCCTCGTGGTCTATTCAGGATGTAGTTTTGTTGCTTATTTCACTCAAAACTCATGTTGGGATGGTATCTCCAACCTGTGTTATATGTTTGGGAATACTACTTAGGAAAATTTCCTCCCACAATATTTATATATTCCATGCTTCCCTTTTGTAATGTTTAACACCCATCAATTGGATGACTTATACTTGAATATATTCCACATGCCTTTACCTGTGCCTATCTAACTACAAGTTTTGTATAAAAAAATGTTAGCTAATATCAATAATCTTCGATGGATGAAATACTTACTTTGTTTATGTGACAAACATCATTATAAGTGTTAAATTGTTTGGTTTTTGCACCATATGCTCAATTAGAATCATGGACTCGAAAGGAGTCTTCTCATATAGTGCCCCACCACTCATTACATTGACCAAACTCCTTTATATAGGTAACAATCTCTTGTAGAAATATTGGATGAGGAGCTCCTTTGAAATGTTATGGTGAGGACAACTGGCACACAACTTCTTGAAGCATTCCCAATACTCATAAAGGGACTCTCAGCTATGTTGCTTTATCACACATATTTTGTTTATTATGCTAGCTTTCATTGAAGCTGGAAAATATTTTTCCAAAATCAGCCTCTTCATTTCGATCCATATCATACTTAAACATACCATATTGAGCTCCTTAAGATATGCATGAGTGTCATCATCTGCAAAACCATAAAATTTGGGCAAATGATGGATTAGACCAGATTTGAACTCAAAAGCAACATTTTCATCAAAATTTGAAAAAGTGATGTATAAAGGCCTTTGAGTCAAATCTGGAGTAGCTAACTCTCTTAAAGTTCTTGGATTGGCCATGGCTTCCTTAAGTTTAATTCCTTATTGTATTATCAAAGTTGTTTTGGTTTCACTACATAACCTTCACAGTTTCCTTTCAATCTCTGGATTAAATTGTAGAGGTTTTCTATGCAGAGATCTTGTTGCTACCATACACCAAAAATAGAAAATGTGCAAAGATTAAAAATAACTAAAAAAACAACCATAGAAAAATATATATACAAAAAACCAATTGAAATCGAAAACAAAAACTAAAGCACCTCACTTCCCTACAATAGGTCCAAAATTCTTGATACATGGCAAATGCATTAGAAAATAAAACCTAACTTTGAACAACTAAATTTATAGTAGTGATGAGTATGGATCGTATCCACATGGAGTGTTTTTGTAGCTTTTGTAAGGAAAAGAATTAGTGAGTAGGATTTTTTGGGTAGGGGGTTTGGCTAAAAGTGGTGAACAAAATCAAGTAAAATTAAATTAACAAATGTAAATCAAATCAAATAGTTAAAAATTAGAACAATGATGAATGAGTTTGGAAACCAATTTTTGGTTCAATCTCAGCCTACACACAAATAAACATACTTTATTGAATTGTTGTTTTCACACCTCTCTTAGAAACTATTAATCATAACTTAACAATAAGCTCTGTTAACCCTAGTTTTTCCTTAGCTCATGTTTAATCAAAATAAACTCTTTAACTAAACCTTGCTATCAAACAACCTAAAACAAGCTCTCCAGATTTAATAGGACAACCATATTATGAATAAGGAAAATAGATTAATCTAGGCAATAATAACATAATTTTAGGTCATTTAACCTATGATACGTTGTCCCTGATGATTCAATACCATTAGTTTCCACAAATGAATAAAAAATATAACTATTACGCATTTTATTTAAGATTCTAGCAATGAGTTCATACATAAACAATTAAACGAGAACAAGAGTATCAATTATCCATATAGGAATACCTAAATCAATAAGTAAAGGATAACATAAACAATCCCTAAAGAGAGAAAGAACAACAATACAAAATGAGAGGATGCCCAAATGTGTTCTTCAACTTCGATTTCACCTCCGAACCAGAAAAAGGAAACTTAGCCCTCTATAGGTCTCCAAAGATTGAGTTTTCTATCCTCCTCTTCATCTAGAAACGATTCATCAATTTATTTGGCTGCTTAAACGTCTACTTATAGAAAAAACTAGGTTTTTGGTGAGATGCACAGTTGTATGCATGGTGGTACATGCAACTGTGCAACCCAAAAAATGTTGAATCGTGATTGCGCATGGTCGTACAAGATGATGCATGGTTGTGTAAGGTTAAGGTGCTGCATGATTGTGCAAATATATGTATGATAGTGCACCTTGCAGATCATCTTGAATTCTTAGTTTTCTTGCATTTTCTTGTCCCATTTTCACCCCCTAATTAATCTCCTTCTTTTTCCACAAAGACAAATGAGTTATATCATTAAAAGGATTACTCAAAGTTTGAGCTTTTAACTCACTTTAGCTTTTGAACTTCCAAATTATACCTAAAATCACATATGAGCCAAAATGAGTTTATTAAGCATTTCATAGTGTTAATCACTAGGTATTATGGAATAAATGTACAATTAATTAAGTACACATCAATCATTACTCAATTTAGTAATCTTGACTAGTAGGAAATGCTTCAATAAAAACTTCTTAGCCACTTGTTCCCATATTGTTAGTGATGATCATGGCATAGCATTTAACTATTATTTAGCCTTACCCCTTAAAAAAACAGGAAAAAGCCATGGTCTGATGGAATCATCATTAGCTCCATTGATTTTAAATGTATCATAAATCTCTAAAAAATTTGAGACATGCATGTGTAGATCTTCATCTCTAAGTCCATCAAAATGGATTGAATACTACTCCATTTGTATGATACTCGACTTTATCTCAAAATTATTGGCACTTATAGTAGGTCTCATGATGTTGAAATATGCTCCAGTCAAGTTTGATTTGGCATAGTCAAACATAGTCCTCGGTTGGTCAATCATATTGTGCAATTCTACAGTATCTGCTCAACTACCCAAGTTCTCTTTTAGTATCTGCTCAACTACCTAAGTCCTCTATTTGATGATCTAGTTTAAACTCTCACAGTTGCATCCTACGAAGATTTCTATGTATTATTCTCTAAATTTCTATATATCCATTGATTAAGCTCTTAGAATTACTCTAGGTCATAAACTAACCAAGAGTCAAGATCTACAAAAAGAAAGAAAACTACAAAAGTTAATCAAATAAAATAACTTGAAAATAATAATAAAAAATAAAATATAATGGCTAGAGTAATAAAATCTAGGTGTTCTTAATATTACTATCCTTGGCAACAATGCTAAAAACTTGATTGACTAGGGTTAAGGTCAATATTAAATTTACCGTAAGTGCACGATGTAACTGTAGCTAGCAAAGGCAAGTAAAGGTCGACCCATGAAGATAGTAAGTACTAGTAATTACCCTTTTTCCATTATCTAGCTTAGAATTAGATTTTTGGTTTTTAGTTAAAATAAAGATAAACAATTAAACCATGTTATTCTCTCGGCAGCCTACTGTTCACCACACTATTCATCTCCTTCTTCAACCTTTCCCATATGGCTTCTAACCCCTCTAGTTCACCTTATTCCTTACCATATTCTTCCATCCACTCATACGTACCACATACTGTCTCATTATCCACAAATCTGTCAACATTGACTCACCAAAAAAGTCACCTCTCTCATCTTAACACTCACTTAATTCTATCATATCACTCATCTTACCAACCTTATAGGCCACACCTACTTTACCATTTAAATCCTCTTATTTCCAGAACTTCCTGTGACTCTTTAGACTTACCCACCTAGTTTTAAACCAATAGTTCATAGCTTGTATTTATAGACTTACACTGCTTAACCTTACATCAAATTGTTCCAACAACTTAGCTAGGAATTCTGCTTCAACCTTAACCAACCTGCCGACTACAAGCCTTAATAACCCCCCCCCCCATTTGAATGACATGGACGTAAGTTGTAGCTAATGCTAAACCAAAATAAAAATTAGCATACTGGCCTCCTAACAAAACTCATGAGTAGAGAATTGTTTCACCACCAATGGAATTGTTGAAGGTTGGTGCTGATAAGTGGAGAACCACACTTCTTAGATTTTTCATTGACAAAAGGATTGATTTTCCAGTTATGAAGTAATGGACTTTTAATAACTGAAACAAAAAGGAAACAACATGGATTCTCCTCCTTCAAGAGTTCGACTTGGAGATAAGAGATAAGAAAGTGGCAGAAAACGTGGTTGTTGATCACCTCAGTCACTTGATTGGAAAGGAAGATGTCATCCTTTTAAGAGAGACATTTCCTGAAGAACAACTATTCTCTATCTTTTTGACACCTCAATGGTATGTAGATATCATAAATTTTTTAGTTGCTAACAAATTACTTGTTGATTTGTCAACAACTCAAAGGGATAAATTGAATAATGAAACCAAGTACTACATTGGGGATGACCCGTATCTATAGAGGCACTGTACAGATCAAGTCATAAGGAGGTATGTACTTGAAAGTGAAACACCTTTGATCTTAGCTTTCTGCCACTCGTATGCCTGTGGAGGACACTTTGGAGTAAAGAGGACTGCCCATAAAGTTTTTGAGAGTAGTTTCTACTACCGCTTATTATTTAAGGATGCATACATCTTTTTCAAGTATGTGACAGGTGCCAACAGTCAGGTAACTTATGCCGTGAGGATTAAATGCCGTAAATTCGCATTCTTTTCTGTGAAATTTTTGATGTTTGGGGTGTTGAATTTATGGGACCTTTTCCTCCGTCTTTTGGTTGCAGTTGATTATGTTTCCAAATGGGTGGAAGGTAACACCGCCAAAACTAATGATGCCAAGGTTGTTATAGCTTTTATCAAATTTGACATCCTTTTTAGGTTTTGGGATGGCAAAAGCAATCATCAGTGACAAGGGAACCCATTTTTGCAATAGGGTAGTGAAACACTGTTTAAGAAATATCACATCATGCACAAGGTTTCCACCTCTTACCATCCTTAAACCAGTAAACAAGCTAAATTGTCAAATCAAGAAATCAACTCAATCTTGGAGAAAACAGTTCAGCCCAATACAAAGAATTGGAGCGTGAGGCTGGAAGATACATTATGGGCATATCGGATGGCTTATAAAACACCAATCAATATGTCTCCATATAGACTAATGTTTGGAAACCGTGTCATAATCTAGTGGGGCTGCAGCATAAGGAGTATTGGGCTACAAAATGATGCAATATGAATTAGGATGATGCGAGTGTCCATAGGAAGCTGCAATTGCAAGAATTGGTGGAGATGCAGAATGACTCCTTTCAGAATGAGATGATATATAAGGAAAAGACAAAGGTTTTTCGTGATAAGATGATTTTAATGAAAAGCTTGGTTGTGGTCAGAAAGTGCTTCTCTATCGTTCTAGGCTGAAATTATTCCCAAGTAAGTTGTGTTCCTGTTGGATTGGTCCATTTATTGTTACTCATATCTTTCCTTTTGATGCAGTAGAGATACAGAGTTTGAAAATAGAAAAGACATTCAAAGTGAATGATCATCACCTGAAGTTGTATTATGAAGGCTTCTAAATAGAGAATATGGAAGGGTTGATGCTTAAAGACATAAATGACATCACTTAATGAGGGACACATAGGGTCGAGCCAACGACAATAAACAAAAGTGCTACTTAGAAGGTAACCTAAGGGAAGTTGATTTCTTTTTATTTACATTCTCGCATTTGTTGCTTTTGTTAAATACGTTATTTCTTACATTTGATGGTACATTAGGGACAATGTAAGTTTTAAATGTGGGGAGGGGATCTTAGTTTTTATTCACGTTTTAAAGCTTATTTTATGTGACTGCTTAGGCATTTTCAAATTCAAACAAATAAATAAAAAATTTCTTTTTGTTTACTTTCAAGACTATATAGTTGTAATTAGAGAGTGAATTGATTAGAAAAAAACATAGTAACTTGAGCATGTACTTTTATACTTATGATTGTTCAATATGCATTATCTTTAAAAGAGTAGTGACTAGTGGTAGACACAATCCAGTGAGAATTTGAGCCTTTATATACTAACACATCTATATCAGTCTTATTGTCTTTTGTTTATGTGTGACCTTTATGACATGTATATCCTGACTTTGCTTTGATTTTCTATTCAAGACCACATTTTTATCACATTCATTAACATGGAAATGATATAGCCATTCTTTACTTCACAAGTTACATTATCCAAATAGTCTACCTTTTGATATGAATTTTCCCTTTGTTGAGCCCCCTTAAGCTTTATTAGCCTTTCTTTTTATATTAACCACATTACATGCTTTAAAACCAACCTAACTAAATGTCCTACCTAAGCCTTAAAGCTAGTGGAGCATTTTTCCTTAAGCTTTATTAGCCTTTCTTTTTATATTAACCACTTTACATGCTTTAAACCTATCTAAATGTCCTACCCAAGCCTTAAAGCTAGTGGAGCACTTGTTAATTGTTGATGATTTTGGATGCAAAAAGTATATGTTTGGGGGTGTGCATATGATATATGCTTAATTGATTATGAATTTATTCCATAACACTTAGTGATTAATGATATGAAAATGCTTAAGATACTCACTTTAGTTCACATATGGTTGAGGTATAATTCAAAAGCAAAAGAGCTAAAGTGAATTAAAAGCACTATATTTGGGTCGTTTTCTAAAGATTCATACTCAATTGTCTTCATGGAGCAAGAAGAAGAAGATTAAGAGTAAGAGAAGACAAGAAATTGCCAAGAACAATGAGATATGTTGAACATATCAAAAGAAGGAGTAAAAAGAACCTAGTCATGACCTACTAGAAAAATTGCACAGCACTGAGTGAAGTCTCATAACTGTCCAATGTCTTGCATGGACGTGAGATAGCCCTTACATGCCTATGGCACATACCTACTCACCACCGTTAGTGGTAATGCATAGGTGTAACAGACCATGTCACACTCATGACACCCTGCCGCATCACCTCGAAACCATAAGTTTTCATATAAAAAAAATAGATGGTGATGGCACACAGTTATAAAGGTTTTAGTGTTTTTGAATGGGAAAAGAGAGCACTTCGGGAGAAGAGGAGAAGAAGGGGCAAAGCTCAACAATGTTGGAGACCCATAAAAAGTTAGGTTCCTGATGCTAGTTCAGAGGTAACATTGATGTTAACGACCAGATTAAACATTTCTTCTTTTTATTTGTTGTTCTTTCTCTCTTTAGGAACTGATTGTGTTATCCTATATGTATGGATTTAGGTTTTATGCATGAATGATCATATTCTCGTTATTGTTCGATTATCTGTGTATGGACTTATAGCTAGAATTTCAATATAATCTATAATTGTTATATTTGAGATTCATTTGTACAGTTAATGGTTTGTAATCAATAGGGATAACATAACCTAGGTTAAATAACCTGAGTGTATGTGGTTATTGCTTTAATTGGTGTATTTTTCTAATTCATAATGCGACTGTCCAATTAAATCTAGAGATCGTATCCTAGGTTATTTAGTGGCTAGCTTTAATTAACGAACTTCTCTTAATTAAACATGACTTAAGGGAAAACTGGGGTTAACAGAGCTTATTGTTAATCTACGACCAATAGGTCAAGGAGAGCTAAAAGAACAACAAATTAATGAAATATGTTTAATTGGGTGTAGGTTGAGATTGAGCCAAAGAACCAGATTCTTAACAAGTTAATCACTTTCATTATTTTTGCATGTTTTCTTTAGTTTGTTTTTATTATTTTAATTTTGTCTTATTTTTCTTATTTTAAACTAAACCAACCCCCCCCCCCCAAAAAAAAAAACCTAAACACTGATTAATTTCATTTTTAAAGCTTTACACGCACTCTTGGTGGGATCAACCTAGACTCACCACTATTATAGTTGTAGGTATAGTTATTTTGAGTAGTGTTACGACGTGCTATGTTAGCATATGTGTAAGATTGGTTATAATTGTTAGAATGTCATTTCATCTCTCATCAATAAATTCGAAATGTTGATATAAATTTTTTCATTTTTTTTGAAAAAAGAAAAAAGCAAAAGAAAAAAATTGTTTAAATAAAAGTATCATTAAGGAAATGAATACGTTTTGCAAAGTTACTCATTATTAGTTTTTCCTCCTAAAATTGTATGTAAAGGGTTATTTGATTACAATGTGAATGAGGAAGATGTAGTTCTCAAGGGTCACTTCTTATGGTTAAAAAGTATTGTTTATGATAAACTTTTGTAAGTGATATATATTTCATGTAGTTTATGGTGTGAAGGCTTGAATTTGAGCTGTGAAATATAGTTTTTGCATTCATCATAGCTGATATATACTGTTTTGAGTGAATGTTGGTTTTACGCTTAATGTTATTTTAAGTGTTTTTCTTGCTTCACTAGCTTTGATGGCTTTTATGCTACATTACCCAAATAGATCTCACCTTAACCTTTACCCACATTACAACCCTAAAAATTCCTTATATTCATAATTATTCATGTGAATCTTAGTGGTGGAGAAATGAAATGATATGCAAAGTTGTGGAATGTCTTGATCATGAAAGGTGTTTGAGTGTACCCATAAATTTACCATATTTAAACATATTTTATTAAAGTCTACCCCTATATTGCGCAGTTTATGAAGGAAATGATGGTTGATTAATCATGAGTACAAGCATTGAATGTTAAGTTCTTGCTATGGTTTTAGAAGTTATTTCTCTTTACTTATGACTCTTTATTCTTGGAAAATATGGAAGACTTTGATTTTGTTGTTTTGCCCACCGTTAAAGGCTAAGTATGACAGAACTTGACATGTGCTTAATTGTTGATACAATTAATCCATGACACTTAGTAATTAACACTTTAAAATGCTTAAGACATTCACTTTAGTTTATATTTAGTTTTAAATACAATTTAGAAGCATAATAGCTAAAGTGAGTTAAAAGCACACTCTTTAAGCTGTCTTCTTCAGATTCACACTCAATTGTCTTCATAGAATAAGAAGGAGAAGGATTACAGCGAAGAGGTGACAAGAAAATGCTATAAAATGAAGAGTATATAATGTAATGCAAAGTTCACACTTATGCACCAAAGTGCACAATTGTGAACTTCATAATTTGGCATCAGCATTTGCGGTTGTGCATCAAGAGGTCACAATTGTGACTCAAAATTCATGAACCAAAGTACACGACTATGTATTTTTTGATAGTTTTCCCAAAAAACCTAATTTCTACTATAAATAGAACATTTTGCCATAAAAAAGGATGATCAGCTTGGGACTTCATGCATAGCATAAACTTACTCTTTTAAGACACCCATAGAAGATTAAGCTTCTCGAACTGGTTATGCATATCTTTTCATTGTTTAATGTTGAATTTCTCTCTTTGTTTATGGATTGTTATCTTCGTTTTATGTTTATTGACTCAGTTATTCTATAGATGATTTGAATGTGTTCATTGGATTGTTTGCAATCCATTGCTAGAATCTTCAATATAATATGTAATCATTATGTTTTACATTTGTTTATAGTTACTAATGACATTGAATCATTAAGAACAATGCAACGTAGGTTAGATAACCCAAACTCGTATGGTTATTTCCTATATTGTTTATTTTCCATATCATAATGCAGCTGCTCAATTAAATCTAGAGAGCTTGTTCTAGATTGTTCAGTATTTTGGTTTATTGGGATTAACAGAACTCGTTATTAGTCTACGATCAATAGTTCTAAAAGAGGTGTTAAACATTATGATAATGAAATGTGTTTAATTTGTAGATTGAGATTGGTCTGAGAACTAAATTTTAGCACATTTATCATTTCTGATTGTTTTCCATAATTTTCTTTCGTAGTTTAATTTTACTTTGTTTTCTAAATCCCCCTTTTTATTTCTGTAAATTCAATTATTTTCATTGCAAAAATTAAATGTGCATTTCCTATGGATACGATCCTCACTCACCACAGCTACAAATTTTTGGTGTGTAGAGTTAGGTAAATTTTTTTGTGCACTTGACAAGCACTATCAAGTATCAAGGTCTTGCATTTGCCACAGTTAAATTTATTTGGGTCTAGTAGCTACTTCATGAGCTATATGTTTCTATTTCGCTCTCACCCATTCTTTTCTACAATAATTTGACTGTAAAATATATGACATATAATCCCCTTTTTCATAATCATTCCAAAAGCATTAAAATTGACTATCATTTTGTTAAAGTGGAACGTAGTGATTTGCAAGTTCTCTATGTTACCTTTGATAACTAAATAGTTGATGCTTTTACCAAAGCTCTTCCCCCTAATTGTTTCCTTTAATTTTGATCAAAACTTGTTATATCTACATGGATGCAAAGTTTGCTAAGGGATATTGAAGTATGTTGACTAAGTCATATTAGCAGTGAAAAAATAAGTTGGTATTGATATGTTTTGTATAAGTATTTTTTTACTAAAAGAGCCATTATAGTGATTAACTTCATGATTAGTTGCTTTTAGATATACTTTGCTAATATTGTGGATTAATATTGTAACAAAATGTAAACACTTTATTATGTAAATACGACAAGCTGTGCAGGGAATGTATCCCACCCCACAAATATTTCATCCTCTTTAACACTTGTTTATAATTGGCATGTCTCCTAAAATCTTTAGGTTTAGAGTTTTTGTACAAGAAGTATAAAGAAAAAATAACAACTACCTTCCTCTATAAAGAAACTAGTGTGGATTTTTCTCATTGGTTTTATCTTAATTTCTAAAAGGTTACTTCGAAAGATTAAGAGAAGAGGGGGTGAGGATGCAATTATAATTTACTTATCTAAAAGGACTAAGTAATTCAATAACTATTAGTGGTAAGGTGAAATTCTTAAAAGGATGGTAGGATGGTAGTTTGGTTTAATACTAATTTGATACTTAAAACGGTAGTAATACATTAGGAACCTAATGATGAATATTCAAGGGTACAAGAAACATTATAAAAACCTTGTTCTATTGGAAATACATATATAGAGACATAAGGAATTTTTTTAGGGAGTACCAAATATGCTACAGAAACAATATGGGACCACTGGTCTAGTTAGTCTCTTGAACCTTTCATACCCCAAATTAATGTTGGTAATGTATTAATACGGATTTTATTAAGCGACCACTAAAATGAAATGGATATTAAATGATGATGGTGATTCATATTCAGTAATTATACATAATTTATGGCTTAAAATACTCCTATAAAGTAGAAAATGGTAGTTCAAGACCTTCTTAGTCACATATTCAAGTTGTATAAAATGCCTAAAACCATTAATGTTGATAGGGATCCTATTTTCTTTAGTTCATTATGGTGAAAGTTTTTCAGGTTGTAAGGATTAGGACTTCAAATGTCATCGTCTAATCATTCTCAAATAGATGTGTAAGTTGAGGTCTTAAACAAAACCTTACAATCATAACTAAGGTGTATAACTGGTGATCACCAACAAAGTGGAATAAATGGCTTATATTTTTTTAATAATGGTATAACACCACCCACTAATCAATTATTAACATTACTTTAGTCAAAGTTATATATGGTTATCCACCTCATTCTTAAGTACAATATTTTTTAGGTAAATCTAAACTTGTGATAGTAAATAAAGGTTTAATTGATAGGAAAGTTATAATTCAAGTCATTTAGTTCTAGCTATAAGGATTTCAAAAAAGAATGCAACAATAAGCTACTAAGGGTAGAAATAATGAGTCTTAAATTGGGGACTATATTTGTAAAACTTCAACCATATATAGAAACTATTATAGCTCATATAAGTAACCAAAAGCTTGAACCATTATATTATGGACCCTTCAACTTTTTAGATCGAGTTAACAATGTGGCATATAAGTTCATGTTTTCACTTGGCATATTAATACAAAATGATTTTCACTTATTACAACTAAATAAATAAGCTTCCTCATTTATGTCTACAGCCTCTATTTTTCCTTACTAATCTTATAGTTGAAGAAAAGATTTCCAATTTAGATCCAAACAAGATACCTTTCCATAACATAATAAGCTAGCTACAAAGTTGTTAGTGGAAAATTTTGAGTTATATCACAAGAGTCAGTGTAGGAATATATCAAGATTTTTCAAAATTGTTTTCCTTCTCATAACTTTATGATTAAGTTTCTTTGAGGAGAAAATTTGTCATGATTGTAGTAAAAGAACATGCAAATTATACCATTGTTATATTAACAGTTTAATTTGAAACAATATTATAGCATATAACTAAGTAAATAAAGAGGTTAACCTTTATATATGAAAACTTGGTATTAGTGCTAAATGTAACAAACCATCATAAGAATCATTAGTTCTTAATTAATATATTCTCTAAAATATTCCTAACTAATTCAGACAGAAATATAAGAAACAAGTTTCTTCTCGAGTTTTCTCTCTTCTCTCTTATATGATTATTTAACTTTCTTTCACATGCTCCTTTTTTTCCATAACACCTCCATTACTTGATATTCATTCATAAAATCTTCTCTCTTAATCTTAAATTTTCATCAACTTTACTTAACAAATATCTCATTTTCAATTATATTTAGGTGCAAACACAAAATCTAAGTCAACAATATTTAACCAACCTCCTTTTGTTAAGATTCAATTAGTTTATGATTTGAGAAGCCTAATTTCAATTTGGATTCACACCCCATATATGAAATGACAATGGCAGCTATAAATTATGGAAAATTTGAAGAATAAAGTGCTAGATCTTACAATTGGAATGCTAGATCTTACAAAGAGATCAAATGTAGAATAAGCAATGGCAACAATGTCACCTTTTATTTTGACAATTAGAGTAAGTGGGGCCCTTTATACCAGACTTATTTAATACTTAGGTTAAAGCATGTAATCCCTGAGAACTCAAAAGTTAAGTCCATCATCAATGACAATCAATGGCCTTGCATTTATATAGATTTCTCCTTTATTATAGACAATGTCTTAAATTACATACCAAACTTTGGTTTTTAAGACTTTTTTCTTTGGTTAAAGCACACTCCTTAAGTCAGTTCATTAAATATTCCTATGAAATCTTTTGTTCTTATTCACAAAAAAAAAATTTATAATAAAAGTTGGTTCAGGTAAGCACTTCCAAAAGTTTTCTTCTTAATATGATTAAAATTCAAACAAATAATAGCTACAATTGACAAATTAAGATTCATTAGTAATCATTAAGGTTGCCTATTTTTTAAGATTCAATCAAAGACCTTGCATCATCTTTTCTTTCGTTGTGAATTCTCAGCTAGTATCTAGATTAAAATACATTTGCTCTTTAAGCTTGAAGACACTATGCTTAATCATATTATAATCATTTATTGGCTAAGTAGTGATATGAAAATAATAAAGGGAGATAACATAATCTATAAAAATAGCTTTGCAAAAATATATATTACTTAGAAAGAAAGGAATCTGAGATAATTCATTAGCAAAGAAAGATCCAAAGATCAAGTAGTTATTAAGTTGAACAAATTAGATAGATTTAAAAATTGTTTAAAAAGGTTTTAAGGGAAAACTCTAAATTTTATTTTTTCTTAAAATTAAAATCAATCCCTAGTTTTTCTTCTTAAATAACGTTTTAAAGTTTCATTAATGTTTCCCAAATATATATATTTTAAGAGATAATATGTTTTGTAGAAATTCGTTTTTATAAAAATAGTTCATTTTCCCTCTATCATTTAAAAGAAACAAAAATATGATAATAACATTGTTGTTGGGTACATCACTAATTTTGAAAAAAAATACTTGCTCTTGTCAATATTACATCATTATAACACCAAATTAGTTTTATTATATCCTGAACTTGTATAAAAAAGGGTAATATTACATTTATTATATAAAAGAATTAGCAGCGTAATGCTTATGGTAAAAAAGAGAAAAATAATTCTAGTGTTTAAAACTGAATACAAGTTAGACTTTAACAATTTATTTGTTCAAATTAATCCCAACATTTTACAAATGTTCAAATTAAACCTTACGTGAATGAAAATTCTAATAGCAATAATATGTTTTAAAGCTTATCTTGAGTGATAACTTTAACTAGATCATGGTGTTGTGGAGAAAGTGACTTATCTTTGGTACATATGTTATGACATTATCTTTACCTAATAACCTTTTGAAGTAAATATATGCCAACTCCTTGAGCTTGTCTTGGTTATTAACCCTACTTCCTTTATTATCTAGTTGGAAAACAAGCTGATTATTACTCCTTCTTGCCTAAATAGCACTAAATATTACTTGTTGCATCTTTCCCCATCCTTAAGTACAACATTTTAGATTTCTGCCTTAGTTGAGAGTTGACACTAAATAATGAATTGTATTTAGAGATTAGTAATGATTTGTGTAGTTTTACATGAGGATCACCTTGTTTGGTTATGGCTTCCTTATAAAAAGTGAGTAATGCATAAAGGGCCATATAATTCTCCACCTACATGGGATGTGTGTATTTACTAAGTAAGCTTTCTCGATTGTATTTAACTACCTTTAGCTTTTTGTAAACACTTAGAAAACTTAAGATCCATGGATGTTAGAGTTATTACCATCGTGAATTCACTCAAGTCACTTTCAATTATTTGTCATGTTATTACTAAAATAGCATAATTTTATTATATTTTACCTTTAAAATGAGCTCATGATATCACATGTGCACTAAGTGATATTATGGGACGTAATCATACTTTTAAAAAATCCTAAAATAATAAAATTAATCAAAGTATTTTTAATCTTATTTTATATTTAATTTAATTATTTAAACTAATTAAATTATTTAACCTAACTTTAACTAAATCCTTAATTTTAGAATCATTATTTTCAGTCCATCCCTAAAATAATTTAACCCTGAGATTAATAATATTAACTCTTCCCGTACTCTTTTACAGTTTTCTTTCACCACCATCTTTATCGACATCTTATATATTCATCATGATTGCTTCGTTGGAGGAAAAAAAACATTTTTGTCTTCCAATTAATGACAAGAAGCAAAGTTTTAGGAGAGCTTGAAACAATAAAGGCTAATGCTTTATAAGTGTGTTGAAGGACATCGCGCCTGCCTCTGGAGCACTATGTTCACAGATTTTTGCTTTCATTCTAATGCTGAAACCTCTCTCATCTCTCTCGACCTCCCTTGATCCAATGTCGACACTACAACAAAGTAGGGAAAAGGCTACGTTTTTTCTTGCTACAATTTTACAATCGTAACTAAAGATCGATATTTGGTGACGATTTTTAAAATTGTCTCCAAAAAGATAACTTTTAGTGACGATTTGGAAAATAGTTGCTAAAAGGTTTACTTTTCACGACGATTTTGAAAATCATCACAAAATATCAACATTTAACTACGATTTTAGAAAAATAGTCACTAAAAGTTAATCTTTTGGCTACGATTTTAGAAATCGTCACTAAATACTACAATAAGGAAGACAATTGGCTACGTTTTTTCGCTATGTTTTTAAAATCGTCAATAAAAGTAAGCTTACTAACTTTTAGTTACATTTTTTTGGTGACAATTTATGAATTAGTCATAAGAAGTCCAACTTTTGACGACGATTTAATGATTCGTGGCTAAAAGAATATCTTTTGCGATAGTTTGATGTTTGTTTTGCCAACATGGAAGATTTGGTGACAATTTGAGGAATTCGTTACAAAAAAACTACATAAAGTGAGATATGTTATAGCTGGTATGGGAATGTTTACCCGTAGCTAATTATGCATTGTGGTCTCTCTGTGTTATAAAAGTGAGAGGATTTTGATAAGTGCTTCCCCTAATGTCACCATCTTTCTCCACTATTTAAGTCAGAGTCCTAGTTGATGATAGCATATAGCGGCTAATTGGTCTGTAACGTGCATAATCTTTGCTGAATCTTCCACATTTGGTGACAAAATCTAAAATTGTCTCCAAATATTTGAACTTTTTAAAAATTAATCAAAAACGCATGACTTCCATGTTTCATTTTAAACAAAAACTCAATATTCATTATTTTTCTTCTACTATCATCTTCCCCTTCATTTTGTGTTCTCTCCTTGTGCCCCCCATCGTCATCGTCTTCTTCCATCGCTTGCCATATTTTTTGTTGTCAGTTGAGGTATGTATTCCATCCTTTGCACTCTAGTTTTTCTTCGATGTTGTATTTGGGTGTTATTTTCTGTTGGGTTTTGTGTCCAATTCATGTGTGTTGTATTTTTCTAGATGGAGAATGTGTGTTATCATAATAATGAAGATGGTGAGATGGGTAGTGTGTACATAATGGGTTGATTGAAACTGAATATGGATTAGGAAGGTTGTTTGAGTATTGCCTATTAAGTGTTCGATGAAAGTTCTGTTAGAGATTATTTTTATGTTGTGATTTCTAATTTATGCATTTGCTTCTAGTTAACCTACGTTATTATTTAATTCATTGCCTCTTGAGGATTACAAGAATGGATTATTGGTTTTAGGAGGGGATGGTCGTTACTTCAATTAAGAGGAGGCACAGGCCATTTTTTATTCACTAAATCAACCTAGATTGTTAAATTTATATTTTCATGCTTATGCTTGGTTATTGGGGTTCATTTGCCTCTCATAACAGTTTTTCGAGTTAAAATTGTAGGCTATTATTAAAACTGTTGCTAGAAACGGTGTTGGCAAAATCCTTGTTGTAAAGTAAGTATTGATTTTCTTTCCATTTCTTTCTTCATTTTGTGTTCAATGCATTTTGTACAAGATAATGTTGAAGTATATTATTCCATCTCTTTCCTTAAAGAACTTGATGATTACTTGTAAGGGGGTTAGACATTATGTCATTTCTTTTTTTACTATGTCTAATCATATCATTATGATGCCATGGTCTTTGTAGATTGAACCTGAATGGCTAGTCCCTTAAGAAAGTAATTGAAGACCAAATTAAAAAAGATATTAATGGATAATAGGGAAGATTTTCGCAATAGATAATAGGTCCTCATATTGTTAATATGAACTAAATTTTATAGGGTTACTAAGGCTTGACTGCCAATTTTATCTTCTATATAGATGGTGTAATTGGCATAGGAATCGCTACTACTGCTATTGGATTGGTTGCTGGTGGGATTGTTGCAGCTTTGGCACGTAAGAATTGATTCAACTTGTAGCTTTTACCAATATCTACAAGAAATCTACCAAGACATGCCTAACACTAAAACTTGTAAAAAAATAGTGATTCTGCAGCACATGTTTGTTGAATTATATCTCTTTTCATCAATGAGTCTATTCATATTGAATTATATCCCTTTTTATTGTCGAAATTGAACTAAGACAGTCGCAAGCTTAATTATGCATAATTTCAGGCATTCTACCGATCTTGAAGTAGCTTTTATGATTCTTATTACTAATCTTTCATATACGATGAATGATGTATGAAGTTGCTCTCATCGACATGGACAAACCTACAGTCATTCTAGTCACGTTGTAATTATTTTGTATCCTAAGCATTTATAATTTGTAAAATGGTCTCTGTATTTATTTTTTTATCTATAAGAATTGTAAAAGTTGTAATTAAAAGCTTGTATACTAAAAATATTTTTTTCCTGGTATAATGTATTGATATATTATTTTGTATATACAATGCTTCAAATTATTAATTAATTTTGTATTATATTTTTATATAATAATTTAACAAAATAATCTAAATATTATATACAATAATATGGATCAAAAATGACATAAATAATTATAATTAACACGGTATAACATTTTGTTAGAACGTATTCTAAAAATTTGTCTACGTTTTACAAAACGTAGCTAAAAATCTTTTGCTACGTTTTTGGAAACGTAGCTAAAAACAATTAGCTATGTTTTTGGAAACATAGCCAAAACTTTTTGGCTATGAAATATAAATGTAGCAAAAATGTATTGGCAACGATTTCCTAAAATGTCATTAATAGTTTTTAGCTATGAAAATAGGCAAAAACTATTAGTGACGATTAGTGAAAAACGTTGTCTATAGTTTTTGGCTACGGGGATTTGGCGATGTTTTTTGTGGTGAATATAAATAATCACTAATTACTATTAGCCACAATTTTGGAACTTTTAGTCATGAATTTTTTGTAGCCAAATGTCATTTTTGTAGCAGTGCCATTTGTTCTAATACGAGTTCAACAATTTTTATTTTTCCTGTATAAAAAGTGAACTTAAAGTTTGTGTTCTATAATCCCAAAAAGTTTCATCTTATCTCTTTCTTGTCTTGTTCTCATGTATCCAAACATAAAGTTGAATTGAATCTTTTATGTCTTTACATGGATTTCAAGAAGTTTCTGGACTAAGATTTAATCCTTAAAAAACTTTGCTTTTTTGCCTAACTTAGGCCCTGGTGACTCCTCAAAGGTGATTACTAAAGTAGAACTGTCCATTCACCAGTTACCATTTACTTACTTGAGAATTCCTATCTCCACAAGGAAGCTTAAGGAGGTTGAATATAGACCTCTCAATGATAAAGTTCCAAAAAGAATTTCAACTTAGACCAATAGGTTCCTGTCTTACGGAGGTAAACTTTAGGTAGCAATTTCAATATTCAATAATCTACACATCTATTGGTTTTCTCACTTAGCTATTCTTAAAGAAGTACTGAAGAAGATTGATATACATATAAGAGAATTTTTATGGCATAGGCTAAACATAAGTGGTAAGAAGATTTGCAAAGTTAAGAGGAGCGCCATTTGTCTTCCCAAAGAAAATAGCCGGTTAGGTATCAACTCTGCTAGCAGAATGAAATAAGTATCGTTAGCTAAAAGGTTATGAATAATATGTGATGATAAGGAAAGCCTCTAAGTGAAATGGGTATATATGTTTCATGTCAAACAAAGGCGCCTTTGGTCTATCTCTCAGCAAAGTACTCATTCCTATACTTTTCAACAAATTTTATATACCAGGTTAGTCTTGCGTTCTCATATCAAGCACTAAGTTAGAGATGGATGATGTACTAAATTCTGGTTTGACAATTAGCATTCCCTGAGGCCTTTATGCTATACAAAATATTTCATTAATCTTACAGGGTTGATCCCTAAAAACACCATGATGCAATAACCTATTCAGAATAATAACTGATATTAGCTATATCACATAGCTAGGGGAATTAGCCCAATTGCAAACAATTTTCCAAATTATTTACCAAAAAAGTGGCTACAGAATAAAGTTAGATGGGAGTTACATAAATTATGCAATTTTAATGCTCTTTCTTATAAAAAGTTGCTTGTTGGTCCACTCATCCCCATTTTATAAATTGATTTGGGGTTCTAGTATCACTAAAGCTCATTCTTTCATTCTCTAGTTAGCAGCTACTTAAAAGCTGGGTATTAGAGACAGCATTAAATTTCAGATTCCAAATAAGAATCTTCCTTTATGTAACTATGAAATAGAATTACTTGATCACATCTGTTTTAAGTGTCGCCAAACAAGTCAGTGATAGAGAAAATTTCTCAACTTGTTTGATCTGCATGATAAGAGCCTCAACTGGTTGGAATGTCTATCTTAAATTATGAGTTTGAAATGTAAAAATAAGAAAGATTGCAAGGTGTTTAGGGCTAGTTTTGCTTTACTAGTTCATTATGTTTGGATGATGAGAAACGCCATGTTATTTGGGAAATTTAAATAGTTTAACAAATTCATTTGAATAGGGTTTTACCTCAGAGATTGAGGCACTTATCTCTACTTAATTCATATTTCACTTAAAATTAACAAAGCATCTCATGTGTTGTCTTAATATGTAGTTTGTTGTTATGTTATACTCTAGTTGTTGGGGATAAATTTTAGTTCTCATTGTAATTTCCACCTTTTTGAGTCAATACATTACTTATTTTCCAAAAAAAATTAATATAGCACCCAGATCTTGTTTCTTTGTTCCTCACAATCTTGGACTATTAAATTTCTAAAAGCATCGTATGTCTTCTTAGTAAGAGAGGTTCAAAGATTTCTTTGTTGAAAATGAAGAAATCCCAATGCTAAATATGATTATGGGGCTGATTTTAGCTACTATTGTGACGTCGGTGAAGATGGTAATGAAAGAGGACTGTGAAAGAGGTCAATGAAGACTGAATATTGGTAATTTTAAGTTTCATTTATTTTAAGGATAAAATTAGTTACGTTAAATAATATTTTAAATTTCTTAAGCACGATTAAGTTTCACAATATTATGAGATTTTATTTTAAATATAAAATATAACATTTTTATTTTCATAAAATTTAATTTAAACACTTTATTAGAGTTTAATTTAAATATAATAAAATATTAAAGCATAATTTATATTTAATTGTGGATGGCAATTTTGGCCCAGCCCGCCTGGGGGGGCG
>JANIIA010000004.1:20809543-20824813 GCA_027478495.1 Erythroxylum alaternifolium | reverse complement strand
ATTTGCTAGCGATATTGCAAGGCGTCATTTGATGTCACTGGGTGGCATTGGTGACGCCTTGCAATATCGCTAGCAAATGACGCTAGAGACGCCAATGTCGACCACCTATAGATGCGGGGTGTGAAAACACGGTAGGTGGAACGACATGGGTTGAAGAGTTGAGAACATTACCCAACAGTTTAAAAAACGTGGGTGTTGGTTTGACAAATGTGCTAGTGGCATCAAATGACGCCTTGTCGCCTTCGATGGGCGATTAACGCCCATCGACATCTCCAGTGGCGACGCCAATTAATGGTGTCACCACGCTTCCAACACCAGAATAATAATTGCAGGAACAATAATGCAAGCAGTAAACGCAAGGGTAACAGAAACCCAACAGAAGTAGATGCAAATACATAAACAAACGCAAATCAATCTAGGCAGAAATACGTAAGCATATGAAAAAAGTTTCTCTAAATTTAAGCAACACATAGAGATAATAGCATATACTAACTTGGTTTTAGGGTTCCAGAACAAAGGGCAAAATTGATTCCAGAAACAATATACACGTACGCATGGTCGGATGCAGAGAGAAAACAAATTTCAGATTTTATTGTTCAAAACATAAACCCACACATAATGAGCTTTCAGAACCTGTGAAAGACTAAAAAAGATGCTAAACATAAACACAGGCATATAGAAAACGATTTTCAGAAACCAAAACCAAGAATAGTGGCTTCAAATGATGACAAAAATCGAAGCATAACATAATAATTTTTATCAAAATCAACAATAATCAAGCAACGAATCCAAGTGAAACAATTAAAGGAGGCTCTGATACCACTGTTGGAATCCAACCGTGATCGAATTACCGATGCAATAGAAAACAAAAATTTTTGAATTCTGAGCGGATCCTGATAATTGAATAAACTTGAATAAAATATAAAAACGATTTAGAAATCGTATCTTGTTCGCTTTCCTATTGAAAAATCTTTGGAAAACTTTTTTGATTAATCAATCACAAGCTGTTCAGATGTCCAACCTCTGATAGTATCCACAAAGCAATTCTTAACTGATTTGAGGGGAAAAGACAAAAAGTGCTAGCTTATAATAGCTCTTTCCTTCAAATAAAAAAATCATAAAAGTCTTTTATTAAAATTAAATCTCTTTAATTATAATTAAAATCAAATTCTAGTTATAATAACTTCAATTTTAAAAATCAAATATCGCATATTTGATCCCCAAAGTTTCTCAAACTTTATAATTAAGTTCAATTTAATTAAATTGATTTTTCTTTTATAAATTGCTCTTTGATGTGTGACCCATTAGGTTCCTAATAAATTGACAATGATTATAAATTATAATTCTAATTCACAATTAGAATTAAATAAATTAAAACTTCTTTTAATTTATTTTTAATTCTCCAATTAAACAATTCATGATCATAAATTATGATTGAAGTCTGGCAACATGTCATGATTACCCAAATATTAAGAATGTCAAAGTGATTAACTCAACTTGTCCATGCATGGCTATGAAGTATAATTTAATCCTTTCGTCATTCAATATTCTAATTGGACAGAGTATGGATACAGTGTCTATTTTTATCATCCAATCATATTCGTTCTTGCTAATTAATAATTGATTTATATTTGAAATTTGAAAATACCTTTTCAAATGTCAATTCACTTTGGCCAGAGAATTCTATAAATCATTACTAATCAAGAATAGTAGAATATTCTCTCGAATTACTTCAAAGTGACGAATCATATATTGACTTACTCAACTATCTACATATAGTTCATACTGTATTTAATTACTATCGAGTGAATTATTTTTAGGACAATTCATAAATAACATCAAAACACAGTAATTCTCACACTAATTACCTTGGTAATTTCAAGTTTGAGGATCAATTATACAACCACCATTGTGAGATAATTCATAGACACATAAGTAATATTTCATTCGGAATTCTCATAATTGGGTCAGTTCAGTGACTTATTCGTTAATAATTACCCACACATTAATTTAAATATCTCTATACTTTAATTTATGAGATCAGTTACTTTCTTAATAAGAAAGAAACATAATGTATGCTAGTTTTACCTTTTCAACAATATCCTATCTTGATGAAACTACAACTAGAAATATTTAGGAATAATACATAAGTATAAATTGAATATCATAATTATGACCTCATCATAATTTCAATTACATAGTAATTATTTCAAAGATTTTATTTTTAGTATTAAAACATAAAATATTAATTAAATTAAGCATAAAGATAAAGTCTTTTCAATAATTCAAAATAATGTTATATATTAATTTGTATCCAATTGGTTGGCTGCAGTGCCATAAACTATCATTATCATCAAATCTAAGTGGTCCACATAAAAACGATGAAGTCTGCCCCACGTTTTTCCATTTTAAAAAGATCAAGTAGCAGTTTCTGCGGTAGACTTGAACCATAATGCACTTTTCGCCGTAAATTCTTCCCGACCGCTCATGGGAAACTTATGCAATGAATTATAATTACGAATCAAAGGCTTTTGATGCCTACCAAACGAGCTATATTCGAGGACATGCAAAAGAATGGTGGGGAAAGACTTATTTGAAAGGAAATAACTTTACAATGTGAATTAGTTGTCTTTTTTTATTTTAAATTATACAAGTAGGAATATACATCATGCATTAAAAGGAAGGACCCAGGTTAAATTCAAGTTGAGTAGTGGACAAACTGCTATTTCAACAAAACTGGGATATGGCAACCTCATACTTAGATTTGGAGCAAATTACGGAGATACTCTAGATTATGGTGCCGCTGGGAATCAAGGCATCCTTGATGACGGTGACTATCCCACTCTTGATGAAATAACCATCGGTTTCTCTCGCTGCTTCTTGCACATTGTCGCTATTGATGATCTGAAATCAAAACAAGTCCAGTCATTCACCTCATTTCTTAATGCATTTGTATGACGCCAAATAGAACATAAGCTTATCATATTCATCTGACTTAAGGCTAATTCAAAGGTTGAACATCCTAAAAGTACGATGCCTATCATTTCAAAAGTGTCTAAAAGCATTTAACTATGGATTTACGATCACTGTTGATATGGTATATGAACTCATACTGTCCGTTCAAAGGATTCTAGAAGATGACAACAAAGAAGTAGAAAGTAAAGAAATCTCAACCTTCACGTTGTCCCCGATTCGAGCATTCTTGTCAATAATTGCCCTTTTAATATGAGAATTCTTGCCAATACCTATTGGAACACTACCCTTTGCAGCCAGAAACCTCCTGTCAGCATCGGTCTACAAACAACCGCAAATATGGAGGTTAGCGGAATTTAAATAAAATTAAGTAAATTGGTCATCGTGTCAATTGATTAACTCTGAAATTCTGTGTTAGTTGTTGATGCTGAATTTATAGAGTTTTGCTTTCAGAATATATTACCTCATAATAATCTGCTCCCATTAGTAATGTGTCTTCTATGATTGCACCTTCTGAAATGCAAGATCTAAGCCCCACAACGGAGTGATGAATCTTACAGTTCTGTAAACCACATAATGGTGGGGACGATGAAAGTACAAGGATTATGGCCACAGTTCTATTAATGCAAAAGGACAGGATGCAACTATGGGCCAAAGGACAGAATATTCGTTTGACAGAATTAGAAAATAAATGCCACTTCCAAATGTCTAACCAATCACCTTTATGACACAACCTTCTCCAATCACGCTATCAGTGACATCAGCATCAAGCATCTTTGATGGAGGCAAATAACGAGGTTGAGTATAGATAGGGGCAGATCGATCATAAAAGCTGCAGAAGAAAATCCAGAAAATAGACATATTCAAACAATAACAAAAATGCTAGTTAGAAATTGGACAGAAATTTCAAAGTACCTAAAATCTGGCACTGGCTTTTTCGTTATGCCAAGGTTGGCATTGTAGAAAGCCTCAATTGTACCAATGTCCTCCCAGTAGCCATCATACAAGTAAGCTTGCACCTGAAAAGGTTACCATTAGGCTTTGAAACATATATCGTAACATTTTGAGATATTGAAAACAGTCAAATACAATTTCAATATCGACTTATAATTGCAAAATTTTAGTTAAATATGTTTATTCCAACAATAAAGAAAATTTTTAAGCTCTTTATAAAACATCTTTTCTCAAGCCACATATATACAAATGACTGAATGGGACAATGATTACTCGCATCCCAATGGAGGTGGCACCAGGAATAACTTCGCTTCCAAAATCATTGGCTCCAGGAAACTTTTCTCTTAGAAGTTCTAACATCACATCCTTGCTGACCACATAAATCCCCATGCTGGCAATGTAAGGCATCTCTTTTGCTCGCTCATCATCGAGACCTAAGATGGTGGTATCAACCTACAGAAAGAAAATAGTAGAAAAAAGGAATTCACCCTCACATTTTCAAATATTCTAAGTGCAGAACACATGTTTGACAAATGAAAAGATGCCATATATAATTTGTAAAAGAAATTACCTTCATGGCTTTTAGTTGTTCCCCTTTTGGCTTTTCGGCAAATTCAATTATGCGTCCTTCCTCATCAATTTTCATCAGACCAAATGCAGTTGCACGTTTTTCATCCATTGGCAGTGCAGCTACTGTAATATCTGCGTCAGTTTCCCTATGTGCTTGGATGAATTTCTCATAATCCATTCTATATAGATGATCCCCAGCAAGAACCAGGAATTCCAGAACATTGTGTTCCTCAAACAACCACAAGTATTGTCTTACGGCATCAGCTGTGCCCTGCCAACAATCAAATCAAATTTCATCACAAATCTTTACAAAATAATGGAAACAACATTAAGTAATTACAAAAACTATTTCAAATATCTAAAGCAACACCCGCTTCGAAACAGCTATATTGTACGTCTATACAACATCAACGTCCACTGAAAGGGCTTAATTTTCTAGCATAAGAAAGATGGTTAAAGTTATAAAGTGAAGTTAGAAAATGGATCACAACATATGTAATCTTTTATCTTCTCTGGGAAGTCACTTCCATTTAACAGTTCTCATAACAAAAACTAATAGGAGGGCGCAGAGAGACTAGGTGCTTGCCTGGAACCAATTTGGGTTCTCTGGACTCTGCTGAGCAGCAAGAACTTCAACAAAGCCTTCATTCTTGTAACCACCCATGTTGCTTGCATATGCCCGTGAGAGGTGGCGATTGAGAGAAGCTGAGTTGAATTGCGTAAGAACATATATCTTTGATATGTTACTGTTCAAGCAATTGCTGACAGGAATATCAATTAACCTATAATTTGCTCCCAAAGGCACAGCAGGCTTCGCTCTCTTCTTTGTCAATGGGTAAAGACGGGTCCCAGCACCACCTCCAAGAATAATTCCCAGGACACTCTATTAACATTCAAAAAGCAAAATTGATGACTGATGCTAACGAAAAGACTCAAAAAAAGGAAAAGGAACAGAAGAGTTCAATCGCCAGAGACAACATCAGAGCATCAAAAATGAAAAGAAAAAGCAGGCTCTTTAATTTTCTTAAAAAGCATACTCAGGATTTTGTTTTGCAAATCAATCTGTATGCAAATCAATCTGTAGAGACTCTAATTCGATAAGATAGATTAAGCAAAAAAGTGCAATAATTTAGCCAATGATTTCTCTTCTCCATCATTTTTTAAAATCCTGGTATCATTTTCATCTCGCTCCCTTAGAGTAAAGTGAATAGCACAGAAAAAGGATAGATAAATCAAATACTCAAATCATGACCAGCCAAGGGCTGACCATTCAATGATGAATATAGCAGCAGTTCATCTGATATCGTTAGATATATCACTCCAATGGAATGAACTTCCACACAGAATGTACCTCGTCAAATCAGAATCATAGTGACAATAAAGCATTTACCCTCAAACATAAACATTATAAAAAATGTGAGATCTCTAACACATTCAGTCTTTTCAAAAGAGTTGCAAAAATTGACACAAAATTAACATACGTTTTATTCCACTAAACGAAGTAAGAATGTAACTCGAATCAGATGCATGCAAACTTAAATTATGAAGAACGATTCATATTGCATCGTTCGTTGTGACATAGTATGATCGGATCTATTACAATGCACCGTCACCTGGATTGTGAAAACAATTCCATGCAAATCAACCAAAAGTTTAAGTCAGCCTGATCACGACATGAGAACTTGAATCCATGCAGGCAAGCTAAAAGTCAAGAAAAAGAAAACGAGAGCACTAACTCTGCTCGCATCAGGATCAAGGCAGGTTTGCGAGTTCTTGGAATCAGAAACGGCCTTAGGAGAAGTGATCCTCGGAGTCCTTGAATTAGAAGCAGAAGCAGATTCGCTCCGGAGATCAGAGACAGCACTGGAACAAATCTTCTGGCCGGAAAGGCAAGAAGACGAGAAGGAGAGACTCCTGGCCGCAGCTTTCCGAGCAGAGTTCGAAGAAGAAGGAGATGAAGAAAGAGTAGAAGACGACGAGACCCTGAGAGCTCCGACCGCCGCCATGCTAGCCATTACGGTCTCAGTAGCAAAAAAACAAGGCGAGAAGACGACGTACGCTTTGTTTCAGTGGAGTATACGAGTGGAGGTGGAGGCTTTGAAGGGATCTGAATATCTGATATTTGAGGGGTCTTTGGGAACCGTTTTGCCCACTCCTTTTGCATTATATTACGGCAGTGGACAGCGTGGAGGAGTGTGGGTATCTTGGGGGAAAATGGTATATTATTATTATTGTGCAATTATTGACACAGTAGCAGGAGGAAACAAATCATACTTTTTTTTTACATACTTGAATTGAAATGATAGTATATAATATAATTTATTTTGGTGGATCTCATTCTCAGGAGCCTCCTGTTTGGTCACGTGGACCTTGCCTTCCTATAATTTGATAATAATATTCTTTTTATTACGCAACGATTCTGCACCGTCCGCTTTCATTCTAATTATTATGAAAATTTGATAGACTTTAGTGACACGTCACGTGAGCCGTCTTTCTTTCAAAAGACAAGCATAGACGACTGATTCCTAGCATATACTGTTTTTCTTCCACAGCGTAACCACTAATTATTATTAATCACTTGCCACTTAAATAAATTTAAATATATTATAATAAAAATAATAATGTAATTCTAATATTATACTATTAAATTTTTGGTTGTGTTGAAAAGTCAGAGACAATATTTATTACACGCACTCGTATATTATTTTTAATCGTACATTATTTTTAATCCTACTCACTTGCCTAGAATTGAGTTAATAAATATTGGTAGATATAGTATAAAAGAGTGTCACATTGTGAAATCAAAATTAAAAATAAAAATTAAATATTTAAATAAATTTTTATTAAATTTAAAAATACAAAATAAAAAATGGAAACAAACAATAATAATTTCACTAAATTTAATTTTTCATATTGAAATGTTGTATTGAAATAAATGGAATTTGTATTAGTAATTATTATTATAACAAAATAAATCAAAATTTAAATTTAAATTAATTTATTATATTATTAATAATGACAAATCTAAGTTTTGGACACTTTTTTAGATGCGTCTAAAAATTTTACCAATTTTTATATTATTTTAGACACTTATTAGATGCGTCTAAGCATAAGCGTCTAAAACTTCCTTATTTTGTTGTTGTGATAGCGTATGGCAGTTAACACCACCAAAGTTGAAATACTATATGGTTATCTTTCCCCTTTTTATGCTCCTAACTTCACTGGGGACTCTAAGAATCTGATGGTAAACCGAATGATAAAGGATAAGGAAACAATTCTAGCCACCACAAAGTTTCATCTTAAAAAAGCTTAAAATAGGATGAAACAGTAGGTAGACAATAGAAGGATACAGAAGAAATTCAAGGTCGGATAGTGGTATTCTTAAAACTTCAGCTTTACAGGCAATATTCATTACAAAAGAGGACAAATCATAAGCTCTCCCCCCGTATTATTGTCCATATTGGATCATAGAGAAGGTGGATAAGTGACGTATAAATTGGTGCTTCTCTAAAGGGACTCCATTCATTTGATGTTCTATGTATCTCATCTTAAGAAATATATAACAAAAAGAGAGATGATGATCATAAGAACTACCTTTAACACTCTAATGTATAGACAAGGCGCTAAAAGTGATCTTGGTTCGTAGGATTGTAAAATATCACAATAAACCTTTAACTCAGATAGTGGTACATTGGACAGATGACCAATGCGAAGAGGCAACATGGTAATCTTTATTTGAGCTTCAAAAAGACTTCTCTAAAGCAAACCTTGTGGACAATGTTCTTGAAGGGAAAGGTAATGTTACGGGAGGATGAAGATAAAAGCGCGGAGTTAACAGCTACTACTCAAAATATAAAACAATGTCATAAAATAGGAAACAGTGTCACATAAGTACAAGACAAAAGCAGCTCCAAGTTATGCTGATGTAGATAAATATATTATAAGATTACAGGTAGTGCAATGTGAAAGGGGAGACCATCTTTATACCGTTGTAAAACACTGATATTGAAATTAGTGATGAAATGAACTTGTTTTCCCTCTTCTTTCTTTTGATTGTCTTCTTCCTGTCACTCTTTCGGCTATTGTTGTATTATCTTCCATTTCGGACTCTATTACTTATTCTTCTAGTACCTAACAGATCTCTTCTATAAATTGTTTTATCACAGAAATTTTACTATCACCTGTTCTTTGAGTGTACTCATATTTTCCCTATCTGGTTCATGTACCTCTGTAACACTCGCTAAAGTGTTACTTACTGGGGCTGCAACTTTGTTTTACACTCACAAGCCAACTTCCAGCATTCTTAAATCACCATCAACTGTTGTGTCTATGAAAGAGGGAGCTCCGTCAATGTGTCAAGAGCTGAATTAGAGCAATTATCGCAGGAAAGGAAGAAGGCATTGCTCCGTTGTGACATCAAGATACTGTCTAGTGTTCTGATAAGGAAGCAGAACCCATTAGCCCACACTTATAATCTTCCTTCGATTCAATCTGACATTGTCGAGGGATCTGGGGAATTTCGACAATTAGGAGCATTATTTCCTAGCACCAGTTAGGATTGCATTCCAACAGTTTTTCCTGTTTTAGTTATTAGCCTCTTTTTGCTGCTTTGTCTAGTCTTATGGCTTTATGCCTTATATAGCCTTAGTGGCCTGGCTGTACGTTCATTTTCTCATTCAAATGAATATATTTCACTTATGACTTATCCAAAAATGAAAAATAAAAAAGAAGTGTTTCCGTACAATTTACGATTTGATTCATCACTAACTTTCAATTTAAATATTTAATTATGTTTTAATACGTAATATTAAATAGGTTCAAGTATTTGACAATTGGTCAATACAGTACTTCTCTTTTCTGATTAGTGGGTGTTTTCGAAAAGTTGTACAAGCCTAAAGTTGTACAGGCAGAATAAACCATCAAGCAAACATCCCATATTGTCCACAAAAAACAAAGCAGTTCACAGGCAGAATAAACCATCAAGCAAACATCCCATATTGTACACAAAAAACAAACTCTTTTCTTCTTTCAGTAGGGAATCGGACAAGGTTTAATCCAAAGTGAAGAAGTCGAGATGCATCAAATGCTGCTATTGAAGGAGGAATTTTATTGGACATATTTTTTCTTTTCCTTTTCGTGTATTCTCTACTTGCCTAGGTACATAGATCAGGGTCCTAAAATTCACATATGTCAAAATAAGGCTATAAAATGTTACAATGGTAGGATCAAACACCAGAAACAAGAACTGTTGCTACAGGTACTAATATTTTCCGATTTAGCCATATGTTACGAGATCACCGATAATGCAAACCTACTTGTCTGTAAATTCATGCAGAAGCTTTCCCCATCTCATAATCATGTTGGCAGGAGCTGTGCGATTTATCGGAAGCCTCGGCTGTTTCAAGCTCCTTCAAAGCTCTTTTTGCATAGACAGTGAAAGCAACTACAGTAATGATTGTAATAATGATGGAGATGATATTATATATGATTTCCACGGCAGTCAAGTGATGGTTACCATACTGGACATCAGCTACCGTCCGTATTAACCGACCACTGCACAAAGAGTAACATATAGTTTAATGGGGAGATAACTATGGATCATCGATACAAATAGGAATTGACATTTCAAAATTTTCACTGTCAAGCTACTTTAGCAAAGTCTTGGTAACTAAATCATCAATGCCAACTAAACTGTACATGAAGCAGATATCTTGAGTATTCCATTTGAACACAAATTCAATGAAGTGGGCAAAACAACTGAGGCAAAATCACTAGAACCCACCCGTAAATATAGATAAAAGCTTCAGGTACCATTCCAGCCACTGAACCACATAAATAAGGCCAAAATCTCATGCTTGTTACCACTATTGCATAATTGAAAATAGTGTATGGAAATGGTGAAACCCTAAACAGTGCAACCACGCGAAATTGATAAAACCAGCTCCCTTCTCCAGCAAGTCTTAGCATAGCAGCTTTCTGGGGCCATTTCTTTAGCCATTGCTGCATGTTAAACAACAGATTTTTCAGAGTCAAGTGACAGAAAACTTCAAGCATGACTAACAGATTTTGTAATTCATCATCATGGTTTAAGGATCATGAAACTCACATGGATGCGCTCACGGAAAAATAGCCCAATCCAGTAGGGCAGAACCATCCCTATTGTTGTTCCAACCATTATTATGATGAACCCAAGACCATATCCAAAAATCATTCCAGTCAACCACATAGAAGGGCCTGAAGGAATTAACACCACAGGGAATAATGCAAGAGAAGCAACAAGCACAAGGGCAAGGACTGGACGACCAAAGGCAGTTGCTTCCCATTGCATGACAGGGTAAAGAACCTACAATGAAATAGATGGAGCTTGAAGAGTTGAAAGATTACACTTGAACAGCCACAGATTTTATTATGACTCGTAGATGGTTACTAGTGGGTGTGTGCATCAGCTTCACGCTACACAAGACTCTGTGTCAGTCAAAAAGAGTATAAGGCTGTAACATGCATTTTGACAAAGCAACTAAAGTCACACCCTAATTATACAGAAAAATTAGGTGAACACCAATATTGAGTTCGTTAACAGTCTAAAAAACCTAATTGAAGTTGACGCCAAAGATTCCTGGATAAGATTCAATTTCATATTTTCAACCCAAAAAAAAAAAGAATTCCTGGATAAGAAAGAAATGTAGGGAAATGGAAGGAGGAAAAGGAAGCTGCTGAAGTAAAGACCCTCATCAGCAACATTAATTACATTATATGTCAAATTGTTCTTAAGTAGATATACTAAAAATAAAAAGTAATTCAAAGGAAAATAGAAATGACGCCTGTACACATCAAATGCTGCTGTTATGCTGTAGATCAAAGCTAAATTGAGTTTGAACGATGTTGTGGAGAGAATGTACCTTTTCTAAAAGAAAAGGCGCTCCCCATTTCAAGAAAATGAGTAGACATATAGTACCGAGAATGACCCATGCTAACACTTTGATCCACCAAATTAAAGATTCAATATTTGCACTAGCTTGAGGCTGTGAATTGTGAGTTTCAACTGCCCTTGATTCACTGGATACAACAAGTCTAACATATTCATTCTCTTCGCTCATGGGATGTTCAGAGTTTGACGTGCCGTCATCTTTTTCCAACTCATCAGATGCTTGCGGCAGCATTGTCAAGCTCCCTATGCTCAGTTAGCAATATAAACAGGAACAGGAAAAGGTTCAAGCACCAAAGAAAGAAGAAAAGCACAGAATAATAGAGCAATGAAGTCAAATAAAACTCCTATGATGTGAAATACAAAAAAAAAAAAAAAACACACCAGCAATCAAAGGCAGCCAAGAAAACTTGCCAGTTAGGAAATAGTTTGGAAAAACAAACAACGAATAAAAGTAAAACAAAACCCAACAACAACTGGTAAATCATGAGATGAGAGTACAACTGGCAAGTGGTCGCAGTTGATAATTGACCTCAGAAAGCCCTGGAATGTGTAGATAGAAGACGTTTCGGAATTGACTCACTTTTGTTAGAAATTCGTGCAAGAAAAGCATAATTTTCAAGCGAAAGAAAATATTCACCAGATTGAACAGGTAAACATCGGAGTTGCAACATACAGATAGATAAGCAAATATATAGGTCGAAGCCAGAGATAAAGAACAAATAGGAAAAATATAACTCTATAATGGATCAACAAAATCTAATCAAGGTTTATAGAAATTAGTAGAAACAAAGAAAAGTAACTTTAATTTGATAACCAAAAGAAGTTCTAAAACCCAAAAAGGCCGCTTACAGCCTCTGTGCTGTAGCATGCCAAACCGTGGATTTTGCTTACTATAAAACGGAATTTGAGAGAGACAGAAAGGCACCAGTAGTTTCTGCTGGTATTTAAGTGAATTAGTCGGAGTTGGGGCCGTCGAGATGTCGCCGACGACAGTCTTCCTGCTTGCAAACGTAGAAATGAATCAGCTGATATTCTCCAAGCAATTAACACTATGATTACACATTCATTTAGGCGTTCTTTCTCTTTTTCTTCTCCAACAAAGCATCTATTTGTTTTCGCGTTTACTTTTCTTTCCTTCTTATTTCAAACTTTTGTATATATAATATAATAGCGTTCAAAAGAGGAAATTGTGGCACCAACCGTGTTCTCATTTCAACCCCCAATTTGTTCCTTTTTTGACCTCAATTTTACTTGTACAAACTTTTTTCAACCAGCCTCTTTTTCTTTATCAGGTGTCCAAACTTTGTTAATTACTAAAGGCGATATCCAGTAACATTTTGTATCTTTTAATTTTAAAAATTTTATTTAAAATCATTCTTTACATTTATTGCTTATTTTTATTTAAATTTATCAGTAATCATTCAGATTCAATTATATTTATAAGATAACAAAATATAAAATTTAAATAGCCATCTTTTATAATAATAATTGCTTTTAATTTTAAAATTATAATAATATAAATTACAACTAGATTAATTAAAATTAAATAATTAAAAATATTTTCTTAAATATAATATTTATTTTATTATATAATTAGTATTTTCAAGCAATAACATATGTAATTTAAGATGACTCAATAATAGTATCTTTAAGATTCCAATTATTCTAATTGATTACAAATTATTGGCATTAATACATAAATAGCGTTTGTTAGAATATTTACATGAATACATACACAAGCTTACGGACTATATAAAAGAGTTACCTTCTTCGTAATTAACAGAGTTGCGAATAAAATATCTATGTAAACATCTATTTATTATTCCTTCGTACTCAAAGTAAGAATTGACAGAAATAATATGTAAAATATAATTTCAAACTCTAATCACCAAATTAAAATTTTAAAATGGATATCTTTTCAAAAAATCCAAAAAGCAAGAGTGCTCTTATTGCAAATTTAAGTTTGTTTTATGAAAGTTTCAATAAAGTTAAAACTTAATTTCTTTTTTAGTAGCACTTTTACTATTAAGACTTTTTTGGAAAACAAAAGGAATTTTATTAATAATAACAAAAGCTAAATCAATATTACAATGAGTTGCTGAATCTGTTTACAATTAAGCCAAAATTAAAATTAGAACAAGATTACAACATTGGTACTTTACATTACAATACCCATGTGTTCTTCATGTTAGGAGTGAGTGAATTTTGCTTATTGTTGGCTATCAAAATTGCCCTGATCCAGTTGATAATGTTTTTTTGTAATATGGTATTTTTCCTCCTTGATTATCTTATATAGTCTCCATTTTCTTTCCTTCCATATAGAGTAGATAGTGGCTGTAAAGGCTATTTTAATAAGTAGCTCATTCTGCTTTCCTTGTTTAGTGATTTTAATGATCATGTTCAAAGTCTTAGCCCACTCAAATGTGCAGTAAAGAACTAGTAATGAATGTAGATTTCTGATCCAAATTACTTTGGTGTATCTACAATAGAAAAATAAGTGATTCTTGCTCTCTTCAACTTGTTTGCAAAGGACACAAATGAGATCATATACTCCAAACCATCTGGCTTTGGTTCTGAGCCTATTCTCGATTGCTAACCAAGTGAAAATTGAGGGTTTTAGGTTTAGAGACTGCTTCCATAGAATTGCATGCCACGAAACTTCTTCTGCATTGCCTGCAATTAGCTTATGACAGGAAATATTAGTAAGTGTCCATCTCAGGTTAAGAGACCAAATAATGTTATCTTCTCCATGTCCCTCAGGAGTTTGAGGAAAGTATTTGGCAAGTAGAGAAAAGCCTCTAAAACTGGCATACCATTTTGTAGTATGGATGAGTGTGGAGAGTTTAGCATATATAGGGATTTTATTTCTGAGTTGTGAAATATTTGTTCTTTGAATAAGAGGGTTAAAGTTAGTCTAATTATCGAACCAAAACCATCCAGTATCTCCATTTCCCAAATTATGCTTAATGTGTGGATATATCATACCTCTCAGATTGAGTAGATAATTGAAAATCAAAGAAAATTCATGAGAATTCACTACCTGCCAAAAATTTTGATCTTTGAGATGGTATTCATGCACCCTTTTGATCCATAAGGCTTCTTTGTCTGTGAAAATTCTCCATATTCTCTTGTATAAGAGCACTTGTTGCATTTGAGAAATGGAATAATGCTTAACCCTCATTTCTTCTTTAGTATGGTGAGATTTCTGCATTTCACTTTAGCATTTTTTCCATTTTCTGTTTTGCCAAACCACAAGAAAGCTTTGAGGATTTTGCCAATTTCTTTGTTGACTTTCTTGAGTAGGACTATATATGCAGACTAATGAATATGCAAACTGTTTAATGCTGAAGTGATAAGTGTCAATCTAGCTACAATAGACAGGAACATGTTTTTCCATGCATTTATTATAGATTTGATCTTCTTAATCAGAGGGATGAAGTATGAAAACTTAGGCTTGGTTGTTGTAATTAGGACTCCTAGATATTTGAAAGCAAGGGAGTGTAATACAATTCATGTATTGTTGCTAATTGCTTCTTAATTTATAACATCTGAGGATATATAAAAATTGCTCTTCTCTGCATTAACTTTGAGTCTAAAACATTCTGAAAATAGTTGGAAGATGTTTAATAAAATGTTGATGGATTGGTTATTGGCACCATTAATGTAACACCCCACTCTCGCAAGACCCGAACCAGATATCGACAGTGATATCCGAGTCCGTGCCCCGCGAGGGTGGTTTGCCGTATCACTAAACAATCAAACAGTCGATATAAATTTTTCTTTTAAAATCACAAACATAAATTACAGAAAATCAATAACCAAAATATTTCACTTTAATTAATAAC
>JANIIA010000004.1:20750340-20761590 GCA_027478495.1 Erythroxylum alaternifolium | reverse complement strand
CCTTTCCCACCAAAGGATCTTGTTAACCAAGTTGTCCAAGAAGAACAAGTGGTAGATCGGATTGGTTGAGGATACAACAACAAGGAGAGGATACATTGACAAAGGAAAGGATTCAAAACCAAGGCTAAAGAAGGAGAGGATAGCACAATGAGGAGTTAAAGCTGTAGCAAAAGGAGTCGGTAATATAATCCCCATCTTATTCTTATGATGATTGTTTTCTATATACCGTATCCTATATGGCTTAGCATGTTGATTTGGTTATCTTGTTTCCACTGTGTTTTGATTTCTAAAAAAGTTTTGAAATCTACCATTTTAGCTAAATCTTGCATCTTCTATTTTCCGATCCAACATCTTCTCCACTTCTCTCTTCCTTCTTCTCTTTCTCAATCTCTCGATAAATTCTTTCTAGGGTTTCTCCAAAAGTGGCTGATCCCAAAGCTTCTTTTGTCTCTTTTTCTTGTTCTTTAAATATCCTTTGTGTTTTGAGTAGCTCTAGGATTTTTTTAAGGTCCGAAAGGTCCAAAACATCCATTAAAAATTGACTTTTTGAGTGTTTGTGCATCTGCCTAATGCAGAGCACGATTGTGGCCCTACTGGCCAAAATAGTGGGCCACATCCAAGCCTTCTGTCACAATTGTCACATTCAAGCCACCATTGTGGGCCATGTCTTGGGCTTCTGTCATGATCATGGCATGTGGGCCATGGTTGTGGGCTAACTTTGGTGCTTTTGTCACGATCGTGGGCCGTTGTTTCTGCCTGAAGGTCTCCGAAACTTCTCCGTTCTTTGATGTTGACCCTTAGATACTAACAAACACATCAATGTACCTAAAAAAACTTAATATTCTCAAAGTCTTGTACTAACCCACAAAACACTTAAACACAAAAAATTAACAAACTAACACAATTCTAACCTAAACACATTCAATTGATTGAATTAATAATTAAATACATATAAAACTAAGCCCTAAAACATGATGCAAATTACACTTATAAACTCTTTTAATTCATAACATTGAATGAAATTAAATGTTATGATACTTCAAATATACTCCTATTTACACTATTTCATTAACAATTATTTTGAGTGTAAAATGCTTTTAACAATTTCTTATGTCCTATAGTTTAAAGAAATGTAAATTTTACTAATTTTAAATAGGTACTAAGCTTAATATAACAATCCATAATTTGTCTTAATTTGGGTACATTCCATAAATTTAAAGCAATTGAATATCTTATTATGTAAAGTAGTGTATATTTATCCATAGGTAATATTGTTGTCAATTACAAAACACCATATAGTATAAAGGCACACTCATATTTCTATGAATACCTATATTATTGATTGTGTATTGCACCTTAAATTTTCAATAGTTGCATGGATTTGAAGAAATGCAAGCTAGACTTAAAGGTTTAAAATATGTAATATGTTGATTATGCAAGGAAAAGAAATTCATATTAGTAATATCAATTAAGACTATCTGCTATTCACTTAATTGTAAAGTTCGTTAATCCATAATACTCAACCTAATGCATAAATTGGACATACATAAATCAGATGTTTCAATTTTTAAATATTTTCATAATCCTTATAGATATAAAAATTAAACACTGACTTTAAATTCACAATTAAGCATTTAGAAGCTTGTTGAAAATTCAACAAACCTTTTGAATTTTGTTTTGTTAATTAGAAGATTGTGGAGAGTACTTTATGATAAGTAGGCTCTCTAGCGTGGGTAGATTCATAATTAATTCATTAAAAATAAGAATATATAGAGTATGAATGATGATGCTATTACTTCTACTCCTTTGAAAGCTATTTTTAAGATGAGGCAAAGATTTATATCTCATTTTATTCACCTCATTAGAAATGGAGAAACCACTAACTTTTTGTAAGATTATCAGTTGTCTATAAGTTCCCCGGAGGAAAAGGTTGAAGCTTGAGCACTCAAACCAGTAATTCAACAACAGGCTATAATTGCATAGGCTATTGCAAGAAAGGAACTAATTAAACAAGCTACAATTCGCATCCCATTGAAGTTAAAATTATGCACACTTTTATCAATTCTGATAATGATAGAACTATATGGATGCATACCTCCAATGGCATGTTCACTAACCAATCTTGCAATAAGGTGCTTGCTAACAATTTGGAGGCTCTCTCTTGGACTAATATTCTCTACTTTAGTCACCAACAACCATGAGCTTCCATTAATCTATGGTTTGTAGTGAAGAATAGGCTACTAACTATTGACAGAATTACAAAATTCTCATAAATTGGTTTATTCTTTGTAAAAGAGCTAAAGAAAACTTAAAACACTCATTCTTTCAATGAAATTTTATTATTAAGACTTGGAAAGAATTGATGCACAAATTTTTTATTAATGATTTTCAAAATGACTTAAGTAGTATTAAGGTCTAGTGCTCTAATATGTGGTTTACAAATAAAACTATCAAATGGTACTTCTGCATTTCTCTATCCTTTCTAGTTACAATAATATGGGATGAAAAAATAATGATATATTCAATGAAAAACGTCTATCCAAAGAGTAGTTTCAAAATTAACTAATGTAGCTTATTAGAACTTATATCAGCATCTATATGCATAAGTTACAAGACCTACAATTTATCAGCTCCAACTAGAGGGTGTAAACACATCCTATTTAGTGCAATAGTTTGTATTTCTTTTGTAAGCTTATAGGAGCACTATCCATGTAATTAGCAAGTTTCCTTGTACTTATATTCCTTGTTTGCCTTCTATAGCTTAATTTAATTCAACTTTTCTGAAAAAAAAGGGAGCACATTATAATGAATACTCCCAATTATTAAATTAGGTCACTATTTCAATTGCCTAGTAACATCATTATTTAGCTTCAACCTTTTTACTACGTTTGAAGTAAACATAATATGCTTTATGCTCACTTATTCAAAAGTTTCCCTTCTTTTAAAATAAAAATGTTTTAAAATAATTTAGTTCTAACTCAATTATATGTACAAATCATACAAAAAATATCATAGTGCAAATAAAGTATCCATTTTCAAAATTAACAAAGAGAAATAAATTTAACTTAATCATCAATGCTCATGATTATTTTCTTGAGCAAATCAAATCATAAAATAATCAAAATTATAATGAATATGGCACTAGAGCAACAGTACCATTCAAATTAAACAACTTCATCTTTAACTTGTATAATCATACGAAAATAGGTTGCAATTCATCGAACTGTAACCCTAAAAGATATCCATATTGGATATTTAGCCAATTGAAAGCACAAAACATAGTTTTATAACTCTAAACAATCCATAATTTATTTAAATATTGAAATTAAAAGTTATAGTAGGATGAATACCTAGATTTAGTCAAAAAAAGTTGATGAAAAATGTAAAAACGCTAAACTTCATAAAGCCTAAAATAAAGAAAAGTGGGGTTTTTACTAATGAGTATGCTTATGATCTCTAAATAGATGGTTGTGAGTTATAAAATGATGAAAAATAATGCTTAGGAAGGTGAAATTATTTAGAAAAATCTATTGTAAGGCTTAAATTAGAAAAAAAGAAAGGAAGAGGCAATGAAAAGTAATGTAGATATGACGTATCAACAGTCTTACAGTGCTAGAATATGTTCTAAACACTGTAGGGTGTATGGGCCATATTATGCACATATGGGGATAACACGTGTAGACACAAGAATAGGAAATTAAACGGGCTAGTATTAATGGAACATGAGGAGGATATATGTATTGACATAATATTATGTTATATTAAATAAATTATAGAAAATAAATAAAAGCTTCAAGTGAACAATAATGGTTATACATAAGAACATGTAAGTGGCGTGTTATAGATTTTGAAAATTTAATTTTGATGGACGAGAGGACATGATCTTTACATATCATATTGTTGGAAAAATTTGTGTTGGAATTGTGTCGTGTATTCCCTATATTCAAAACCCATACTCTTTGATTTCCATTTAATACCTAAATATGAGGCATAAATGGTACCTTGTTAGGTTTATGTTACGCAAAGGATAAATTAAAAAGATTTATATTATCAATAAAGGGTATGTCATTAGGCATGTATCCTATGTAGTGTCTAGAATATAAGGCAAAACAATGTTATATTTTTCCTTATCTAAAACTAACTTATAATGCTTCTTTATATGAAAAGTTATAGGTCAGTAGGGTGTGGCCTATTAGGTTATTGGTAGGACATGAGGCTTATATACTACCTTGTATGTCTAAAAATGGTGTATTTTGTTTCTTTTTTTGACTCTATAGGCAAACATAAGGTATGGCATAGGGAGAGCATAGCAGGGTTTTCTAGGATATGAAAGGCATATGAGACCATGTATTAACTATATCCTGAAGTGGTTCTCTCAGCATCTTTAACAAAACTTAGTTCAGGTTAATATAGGGTTAGACATGAGATTATTTTTTGACTGTGTTGAACTATAAATTTGCAAAGAAAAAAGGTACTAATTATAAAAATCATCCATGAAAAGTTATTCTAGATTCAACAAGATAAGTTTTTAAACATAATATTAACACTAAGAAAAATAAATTACTACTAGCAAAAAAATTAAACTAATTAAGTTTAAAAAAGAAAAAATAATTATTAGATTATCTCCTAACTAGCACTTATTTTGGGTCATAATCTCAACTCCTTTTATTTCTAATGTCATCCTGACAATCCCCTACTTATAGGGTGGATTCTGCCCTTTTGATGTTTGCCACCCATCTTACTGTTGTTCTTCTTCCTAACTAGTTTAGTAACTTATAAACATATTTTATGCTTCCCTATAATGGGATTACTATTCTCTTTCATTTTTTCATGCATTTTTTTTATTACATTGGTGTCTTATGTGTTTGCCTAATATACAACATATGATATTTTATATCAACCACAACCAAATAATGGAAATTGTTATGCTTATCAATAACGAGACTTATGTGTCAAAATTTCTTAAACTCTTTTTCTTTATTCTTAACCCTTAAAGTCAATTTTCCTATCATGCACATCTATTAAATTCTTATAGGTAGTGAAAAAGGGTATTCCAAATATCAAATGTACTTCTGTGTCTAACTTATTCATTTTGATGGCTACATCCTCCATTATGTCTAATAGATACTTGAAATAATAGTAGCTAATTATAAGGACATGGTAGTAGGCTTTAGTTTACCTACCTTGAGTTTTTTTAAAATTGGAAAGGGCATAAGATTGACACTTTCCCCTAAATCATATAAAATATGATCAAAGATCACATCACAAATAATGCAAAGAATAGAAAAACTGCTAAGATCTCATAGCTCTACACTCTTTAATCTACGTCTTCAAATTCCTCAATCTTTCCTTTATAAGGTATCTCCTCTAAAAACTTATCATAGGATGACATTTGTTTCAGAGCATTCATGAAGAGGATATAATACATATCTTTTGAAGAACTTCCAAAATTTTCCAAGCTATTCGTTTCGTTTAACCTTAGTCAAATATTTAGGGAAAGGGTATAAATGGTTTATATGGTGTGGATATTCGTCATCTTCTTTTCTTTTCTCTTCCATGGTTTAACTTTTCTCATTAGATGTCTTAACTTCCTTGTCTTTCCTAATTTTAAATTTTTACTAATTAAGGATTCTTTAACATTTTACCATTCCTCAAAATCATAATATTACAATGCTCTTAACGATTTTCATATTTGTCAAGAAGTTGACCAAGTGATCTAACAAAAGTGCTAACTTATTGGTAATTTTTTTTATATGAGTAGTTTTGTTTAGGGGAAGTGCTTAGTAAGTAACATTTGGGACAATTGATAATAAGTGGTAATAAATCCTATTGGCAAGGTTTACAACTATCATCTCACCTTATCCCCTAATGAAAAAGGGAATAACCTTAGTTTTAAGGGATCTAGTGATACATCATTATGCTTCAGTGTATCACAATACTCCAAGAACCTAAGGAGGTGTAAATTTGAGTCTTGAGTTAAAAGACCTCCAAATTAAATTCGTTGCACCATAAAGAGAAGGTGGGGATTTATCTCAAAAATTTTGGCTTTGATATTAGGCCTTGTAATGCCTAAACTAATTCCTTGAATGTTTTCTGCAAAACATTCTTTAAAAAATATAATATTTTCTACATCACTCTTGACTTCTTTACCCTCTATATGTTTCTAAAGTCTTCTTCTTATATATAGAGTTTGCTCAATCTCAGGGTCTAGTTCAATAAGAATCCTAAGATTTTTGGTTTTTGTAAATAAAAAATGAATTAAAAAATAAAAGAAACAACATATAAGAAAGAAAATAACAAAACATAAATAAATCATTGTCATGAATCTTGAATTATTGATGAATCTTTCTGGAATCCTTGTTCCTTTTCTAAGATTGTGTTTTTCCTTAATCTCTCACTATTGTATCTGATTTCTAATTAACTCTTTCAACTTTTAAACTCCTCTATGATCAAAATCTGTATTCTTTCTCATTGCCTATTCTTTTAATAAATTAAACCCTAATTGTTTATGTCAAATAGGACCATAATATTAGACCTTTTAAGCCCCCATGTTGCTTTATCTAACATTTTATAAATTTTATGTAAATCAACACTGCTAATATAGGACCTTGTGAACCATATGTTAGTGAATATAGATTGAACATAGAGGGAATGTTTGTTAAGCAAGGAGCTATATGTATGTTATGTTCTCTTGATAACATATTTTTGAGTTAAACAAAATAAGATAAGTGGATATCTGGAGAGTAATATGGTGATGTATTCCTGCCACATTCTCAAGTCCTTTTTCACTTCTTCTAAAATTTCTTCAAATCAAGTTAATTCTTCTCTAAATTTGTTTCTTTTCTTTAAAAAGGTAAGAAAAAGACTTGGAACTAAATAGAACTCATTTTGATTATCAAATTTTATAAAGATATCCAAAACAAAAGTATAATTCTATAGAAATCATGCAATAAAGAAAGTAAATCTAGCATACATTATCCATTACCATGTATAAAAATTATTATAAAAATAATGTTAATTTTTTCGTTGTTTTAAGAATCAATGATGGAAAAAATTATAATTGATATGGTTAAAAAATGTAAGCAACTCAACTTACAGTGATACTTGGATTTTCCTACCTACTTCTATTAGTTCTTTCATCATTTCTTCAATCTTGACATTGTCACCTCATACCTCTAATCTATAATACAATCATATAAGCTTTTCTACCTTCCCATATACATTTTCCTACATATATCAAACTTCTTCATTTTTTATTAGTTTCCATTGTCACCTCCTCCCTCCAATCTACAACATAATGTAAACAATAAGTTTGTTAATTACTTTTTTCTTAATTTTCATTTTCATCTATAATCTGGAACACAACCAAATAAGTAATTCCACTTTCCTTTTCCATACCAATTAGTATTAGTATCTTTGGTATCCCACATATACATTCCTACTTATAAAAAGTTAAAATTTTCAATTTTTGTATCACAACAAATTATTATAATTTTTATCCAATATTATAAATAAGATTATAGGTTTATAAATCATTTGGTTACTATTGAAGATAACATTGCAAATTACAGTATTATGGTACATTAGTTGTAATGCTATTATTATTGAAAATTTTGAGACTTGCACTAATGAGAGTTATAAGATATACGACAAAGAATTTTAGAGGCTTTTTTGGTATTTTATTGAAAAGTTCTAGTTTATATTTTATTAAAAACTTAGGTTATAAGTTGGCTAATATTTGTTTAAAAAGAAATTTACAATTGGTAGAAGGGAAAAATAAATTAAAAAGGACAACAAAGAAGAATTAAAGTGCTTATATGCAAGAATAAAGTTTCAGTGTGAATACACAAGAGTTGAAATCTTAATAAGATACAATCTATTATTGTGAAGTTTTTTTAATAATATGGTGGTATTTTTTTATAATCTAGTGATTATTTTTTTTAACAATTTGTAGTATTTTTATATAATACAGTGGTATAGTGGAGATGCATAACGAAATGAAAACAAGAAGAGATATTTAGATGTTAAAACTCTATACAGTTATAGAGAGAATATTTAGATGGAGGTAGTAAAAAGAATGAGAATGAAATTTGAAAATTTTGAAATAATATTTGATTTTAACTAAAAGTCTGTAAGGTATTTATGTTTGCGGTTACTATAAGGGAAGGAAGAAAAGATGAGAAAACGGAGTTTAAGAGTAGTGATTAGTGCTAATTTGACTACATTTTTTTAGTATGATTTTTATATCATCTTCATTATGTTTATGTTTTTTTGGAATTGTTACTCAATATGGCTTATATTTTTTGCCATGTGTAGGTTATTGGTCCATTTTGTTTCTTTAGTAACTGACCATATTAACTAACATAGTCTACGCATGGACTTGTGTTGGTGACATTCAAACTTTTGTTCCTAAGATGTACCCTTAGATGGAAGATTAAGGAATTGTTAAGCAAACATGATTTTAACATGAATCTATGTTATGTGCCTATATTATTAGTGATTTTTTAAATGTAAATTATATTTTTTAGCATATGTTAAGAATACAAGCCTAGTGTAAGTTTGTATTAAGCCCTTATTGGGTGAGACAATTTTATGAGCATAAAAGATAACTTCAGGAATCGTAAGTTCATATTCAGCCCTTATTGGGTGAGACAATTTTATGAGCGTAAAAGATAACTTTAGGAATTAAAGCATAAAGGAGACCAAACAACAGTCAAAGTTACCCAAACTAGGGCATCTTGACACAAAAATGAATCAAATTTAAAGACCAAGAAGGGGATTCCAATAATGTTTAATAAAGGAACTTTAAGAATTAAAAAATCCATGAGAATGGCCTCTTTTATCTTATTTCGTTCTTAATTCTTATTGGATTTCTTTAATTTAGTATTAAATAAATTGAAATAAATCTACACAAGATGAAGCGTAGAGCAATTTTGATGTGTGCTTAATTATTTATAAATTCATTTCTTAACACTTGGTGATTATTGTTATGAAATGTTTAAGATACTCATTTTAGTTAATATTTGATTTTAGGTACCATTTGGAAGCATAAAAGATAAATTGAGTTAAAAGCACATTCATTAAGCCAACATTTTGATATCCAAACTCAGTTACCCTTGTGGAATAAGAAAGAGATGGATTAAGGTGAGTATTGGACAAAAAATCACAAGAAGAATAACAATTCAGCAAAACCTAGGAGATGCACGACCGTGTATATACTGTTGTGGCTGTGTATACAATTGGAAAACACATTTTAGACTTACACAATTGGATACACAGCCATGTATCCATCAATGTATCTTCACAAAATTCACATTTTTGACTTATATAGTTTGATACACGATTGTGTACCAAACCGTTTATATACCTAAAAACCTAATTTCTCATGTAAATAGAATATTTTACTATAAAAAACAATAGGAGTCAACTTGGGCTTCATGAAAGGCAGCAAACTTACTCTTTCAAGACCTATAGAGGGTTAAGCTTCCCTATTCCCATTCGGAGGTAAAATCAATGCCTAGGATCAACGTTAAGTATATCTTTTCATTGTGTAATCTTGAATCCCTCTCTTTATGGATTGTTATCATTGTTCTAGGTCTATTGATTTGGGTGTTGTAAAGATGATTTCAATGTGTTCATTGGATTGTTTTTATGTAAAGTCATTGCTCGAATCTTCAATACACTAATGACCTTGAATCACTAGGAACAACATGGCATAGGATAAATAACCGAAACTTATATGGTTACTGCCTAGATTGGTTTATTTTCCTTACTAGTAATGCGCCTGTCGAATTAAATCTAGAGAGCTTATTATTGGTTGTTCGATAGTTAGGATTAATTAAAAACGCTTTTTTTAATTAAACACAACCTAAGGAAAAAACGAGATTAATAGGGCTTGTTATTAATCTACGATCAATAGTTCTAAGAGAGGTATGAAAACATTATAACAATGAAATATGTTTAATTATTTATAGGCTAAGATTGATCAAAGAACGGGATTGTAAACATATTCATCACTTTTATCATTTTGACTATTTGAATTTAATTGCTTTCATTGATTCACTTTTACTTTGTTTCCTTAATTGTATCGACCCAAACCCCCTTATATCATTAACATCAACTATTTTTATCACAAATGTTAAACAAACACTCTCTATGGATACGATCCTTACTTACTGTGATTATAAATCTTAGTGTGCAAAGTTAGGTTTATTTTATGATGCATTCGACATGCATCGATAAGTTTGACTTCGTTACTAGGGATTGTGATGCTTTAGGTTTTGTTTTTGACTTCAATTGGTGTTAGGTGTATATATTTGTTTATAATTAGTTTTTACAGTTTTTCTTAATTTTTCATGATTGCTAGTTTTGGTGTATGGTATTAACAAGATTTCCTCGTAGAGAACCTATACAATTTGATCTGAAGATCCAAAGGGCATCATAAAGATTACGAATGGAAGTAAGAACAACCCCGAAAGTAGACCTAAAGCTTGAATTTGAAGAAACAATAGAAAATCCAAGAACATTAAGGGGAGTTGGCTATACCAGACTAAACCCAAAGGACCGTATGTATTACATTTCCTAATTTTACTGAACATTTAAGTCTGGATTAATTCATTTGTTACCGAATTTTCATTTTTTTACAGATGAGGATGCTGATAAGCATCTCAAGGAGCTCGATGTGGTATGTCTAAGTATGAAGCCTCCAAGGGTGACATACGAGCAAATCATATTGAAGGCTTTCCCATTCTCATTGAAAGATACAATAAAGGATCGATTATTTAATCTACCTGCTGGAAGCGTCAATACATGGATTGAGATAAAGAGGCCATTTTTTGAGAAATATTTTCCAGCATCGAAAATAGTCAATATAAGAAACGAAATGTGTGGGATAAAGCAACACAACGATGAGTCCCTTTACGAGTACTGGGAATGCTTCAAGAAACTATGTGCTACTTGCCCAAACCATAACATTATAGAGTAACTTCTTATCCAGTATTTCTATGAAGGATTACTGCCTATAGAGAGGAGTTTGGCTCAGGCATTGTGTGAGAAGACTTCCATAGAAGCCAGGATTTTAGTTGAGCATATGGCCACTAATACCTAACAATTTGACATTCTCAATGATGTTCACCATGTAAATGATGTAAGTACTTTATCCATCAAATATATATCTTTTGTTAGAAAACATGTAGTTGGACAGGAAAAGGTAAAAGTGTGCAAAATATGTACGATGCATGTTTATGACTA
>JANIIA010000004.1:20461981-20480752 GCA_027478495.1 Erythroxylum alaternifolium | reverse complement strand
TTTCAAATTTCAATTATAAATCAATCACTAATTAGCAAGAACGAACATGATTGGATGATAAGAGTAGACACTGTATCTATACTCTGTCCAATTAGAATATTGAATGACGAAAGGATTAAATTATACTTCATAGCCTTGCATGGATAGGTTAAATCAATCACTTTGACATTCCTGATATTTGGGTAATCATGACATGTTGCTAGACGTCAATTATGATTTATGATTATGAATTTTTTAATTGGAGAATCAAAGATAAATTAAAAGAAGTTTTAATTTATCTAATTCTAATTGTGAATTAGAATTACAATTTATAATCATTGTCAATTTATTAGGAACCTAATGGGTCACACATGAAAGAGCAATTTGTGAAAGAAAAATCAATTTAATTAAGTTGGACTTAATTATAAAGTTTGAGTAACTTTGTGGATCAAATATGAGATATTAGATTTTATTAAAATTAAAATAATTATAATTAGAATTTGATTTTAATTATAATTAAAGTGATTTAATTTTAATAAAAGACTCTTATGATTTTTTCTATTTAAAAGGGAAAAGCTTTTAGAAGCTAGTACTTTTGTCTTTTTCCTCTCAAAGAAGTTGAGAATTGCTCTGTGGATACCGTCAGAGGCTGGATGTTCGAACAGCTTGTGATTGATCAATCGGAAAAAGTTTCGAAGATTTTTCAATAGGATAGCAAATAAGGTATGATTTCTAAATCGTTTAAGTTTTATTCAAGTTTATACAATTACCAGGATCCGCTCTAAATTTGTAAAAAAAATTATTTTTCGCTGCGCCCGTGATTCGATCACGGTTGAATTCTAACATCTCTTTCCGATTGCTACCTCGCAAACATAAGTTTTTGCATGAAAAAAGAAAGTTATATTTTAACGTGTTTGGTTAACATTTTCGAAACTACAAGTTGCAAGAAGTACCCCTCTCTAAATTATGATTTTCAAAAAGCATCTTTTATATGTTTCTTAATTTTAATTTGAGAAAGGTTCTTTTTTACTACGAGTAATAATATAAAATTTATTTACAAGCTTCTTTAATTTTACAAAAAATTATAATTAAATATGAAATTTTTTAATTCTAGTCACAATATAGCTAATAATTATTTATATAATATTTTCTAACAAAAGCCTTAAAGGTGATCTAATTACATAAAACATTTTATAATATGAATAGTAGATAGTTGAATTACCTTTATTCACAATATTTTAGGAAAAAAACAAGTCAAATTGGACCTCAAGGTCTTAACTAAAATTCAATTAAAACCTTAAGGTTTTAAAACATATAGCAAAAATTATAGCATTGAACAAACATTAAAAAAGGACCCTATTTAATATCTCTATTAGCTCTCTGTTAAAAAACGTTACATGTGATATTATTTATTAATTTTTTTATGGTTCTCATAGCATATGTGTATCCTGTGACAAGGATTCAAATAATAAAAATTTTTGTCAGTCTCATTTCATATCCTCCTCTCTTCTAGGTTTGATAGTGGGTTAGGTTAGTTGGTTGCAGTTCTACTTCTCCCCTTTCCCTCCTCCTTCATCTCTTGCTTACCCTCCATCACTTTCAATTCTACATAAGAAAAGCTTAAAAGTGAAACTCACAGCCAATGTGATGAATCTCGTGTCGTACTGGTCGATACTGGCTGGCATATACCATATCGACCAGAAATAGTATAGAGAATAATGTTCCAGTACCGACTGTTGGTACAAGCTTGTATCGATTTGTTTCACGTGATACCAGTCAATAATGGCAATATTCAAAATATCATCTATATACCATCCGGTATCAAAAATTTTAAAATTTTAGGGGTTTTCTACAAAAAAAAATCAAAATTTTTTAAAAAACTCCCCTCTTCTACTCTCTTTATTTTCTCTCTCATACTCTCACTCTCTCTCTTCTTTTGCCGTCGCCACCACTCCCTCTCCGGCAGTCCAGTGACCACCAATGCACCACCAGCAGTAGCCCGATGCCACCAGCCTAACACCAGAGCAATCATAGTCACAGAGTCTCCCTGGAATTGCCAGATCTAAAATAGATCTAGATCTAAACCTAACCTGACCCCACATTGAATTAGTTTCTGATTTTTTTCGTTTTTTGCTCTGAATTTTGAAAAATAATTGCATTATATTTGGTTCTTTGTCTATATTTTGTCATAAAAATTGTTGGAAATTATTGGAATGAGAATTGTTGGAAATTATGGGAAATGAAAATTGTTTATTTATGTTTTGTAATGGTTGAATTGAAATTGTTGGAATTTAGAAAGGGAAATTGTTGGATATTGTTGAAAGTGTAAATTTTTAATGTATATTTCATTATTTTGTGAATTGTGAATTGTGAATTGTAAATTGTAAATTTGTGATGGTTGAAATTGTTGGTTGTTGGAAATTTGGAAATGGAAATTGTTTATATAAGTTTTGTGATGTTTGAAACTTTGAATTGAAATTGTTCAAAATTGTTAGAAATAGAATTGCTAGAAATCATTCGAAATGGAAATGGAAATGGTTGGAAATAAAAATTGTTTATGTATGTTTTGCATGGTTGAATTGAAATTATCAGAAAATGTTAGAAATGAAATTGTTAGAAATTGTTGGAATTTGGAAATAGAAATTTTTGGAAATGGAGATTGTTTATGTATGTTTTGTGATGTTTAAATCTTTGAAATTAAAATGTTCAAAATTGTTGGAAATTATTGAAAATGGAAATGGTTGAAAATGGATATTTTTATGTATGTTTTGTAATGGTTTAATTGAAATTATTGAAAAATGTTAGAAATGAAATTGTTAGAATTTGGAAATGGAAATTGATTATGTATGTTTTATGATATTTAAAACTTTGAATTGAAATTGGAGAAAGTTGTTGGAAATGAAAATTGTTAGAAATGGAATTTGTTTATATATGTTTTGTAATGGTTTAATTGAAATTGTTGGAAAATGTTAGAAATGAAATTGTTGGAATTTAGAAATGGAAAATGTTTATGCATATTTTGTGATTTTTGAAACTTTAAATTAAAATTGGAGAAAGTTGGAAACATAAATTACCGTTTCTTTCCATTTAATCAATATATATAATATGTTGAATTATTTGGTAGTATATATGCCTACGCTATCATAAATATTTATACTAGATAATGCGTCAAAGTAGTGATGTATATGTGTCCATAAGGAACTTCTTTTTTCCAAATTGTGAACATGCTATAGGCTAAACTCCAACCACTTGTACTAAGACTTATTAATTTCCATTAAAGATCTTGGAAGCAACTTATATATTTAAGAACCAAATATAAAATGGTGGATATAATATCATGGTTTGTTAGAAATGAAAAGAAGATCCAAAGGTTTGAATAAGGAAAAAAAATTCCAAATGAAGTTATATCCTTCAACTTAATCCTCATGTTATGAATAGATGAATACGAACCATTGTATAAGATATGTTATTCATTATTTGATGATTATGTAAATCATACCCTTCAATTTGATCCTTATGATTGAAACTTTGAATTGAAATCGTTCAAAATTGTTGAAAATAAAAATTGTTTATATATGTTTTGTGATTGTTGGAAATGAAAATTGGTTATGTACATTTTGTGTAATTATGTATGTTGAATAATTGAATTGTTAGTTTTTAACTTACGGTGAATTGTGTTTGATGAAATTGAATTGTGTATAATGTACTCATACAAAATGAGTTATATTATATAAGAAGGAAATGTGTATTGTGTAATGAAATTATGTGTTCTCTATTTTGATATATGCATTCATTTATTTTTACAAATAAATGGAAGGAAGTTTAAGTACTCATAATCAAACAATTTCAGGAAGATACAATGATCCAACTTAGGCTCATGGTACAAAGGTTCCCGTTATAAGAAATCATACTATTTGTTTATTTTGTAACAAGCATTTGAAAGGTAGAGGAATCACCCGATTAAAGAAGCATTTAGTTGAGGTTAAAGGAAATGTGAAACTCTGTAAAAATATAAGTCATGATGTGAAGTGACGAATGAAAATTTTAGTTGAAGAATATTAACATGAGAAAGATAGAAGGGAAAGGTTGAATTTCGAAATTAGTAGTAGAAGTTCGTTTATTGGTTTTCATGATGATTGTGGAAACGTTGAAGGTGGTAGTGGTAGTGTTCCATCACAGGCCCAGCAACAAGTGAATGTTACACCTGGACCTGATGCTAGGAAAAGAAGAAGGCAGGTGACTTATTTGTTTACACCACGAAAAACTCCTAGAGCCTAAGCTTCAATTCATAGTGTTATGTAATCAGGAGGTGCGGCTCACAATGTAGATATAGTAGTAGCTAGATGGTGGTATGATACAAGTTCATCATTCAATGCTTCCCAGTCTTACTATTACCAGCATGTAGTGGATGTTATTGCCACTTACAATCTGGAAAACAAAGTTCTTTCGATTGATGACTTAAGAGGTAAACTTTTGAGTTGCTTGGTTTCTGAAAATAAAAATTATTTGGCCAAAAGAAGAGTGAATTGGGCTACTTATAAGTGTTCAATCATGTGGAATGGTTGAACAAATAGGAGACAAGAGGCTATTATTAATTTTTTGGTTTATTCTGCAAATGACTCAATGTTTTTGAAGTCTATTGATGTATCTAATCTTATTATAAATATTGATACTCTATTTGAGATATTTGATAAAGTTGTGAATGAAGTAGGGTCAGAAAATATTGTTCAATTCATTACTGACAATGATTACGCTTATAAAGTAGCAGGAAGAAGGTTACATAATAGGTATAATTCATTTTTTGGACTCCTTGTGCTGCACTCTACATTGAACTAATGCTGGAGAATATAGGAGATCATAGGCATTTTCCTATGATTAATGAGACTATGCAAAAAGCTAAAAAGGTGACCAAGTTCATCTATAATCGTGCATAGGTGTTGAGTTTAATGAGAAAGGAATTTACCAATAGTAGTAATTCGTGTCTCCTTAGTGTGGCATGATTTGCAACAAACTTCTTATCACTTAAGTGATTTGTTTCGATGAATAAAGAGTCAAGAATAATGTTTACAAGTGATAAGACAGTTGTCTCTTAGTATGTTAGGTCTAATGCTAGATTGGAAGTTTCCAAAATTATACTGGAAGATAGAGAATTTTTGTCTCAATGCTAATTTGTTATCCAAGTTTACGAGCCTTTGGCGAGGGTGCTTTGCCATAACACCCTGTATTACATACCGGAACACCCTGTGGATATTCTAGTATATAATCTATAATAATGGCGAGTTAACTATCTCACCTTCGCAACATAAGTAAAATAAAAAATAACACATTATTTAAAATGCAAAGTTTCCTTATTTCATACTATAAACTAATATTTACAATGTAGCATTTCATATAGATACATTGTCAGCCTATCAAAACTCACTCAGTATACAAAATATGCTACATAAATAAGGAACTAAATAAAAACTAATTTTCTGTCCCCAGCTGACCAACCTTTGAGCAATAACTTGAACCAAAATGCAGTCTTAGCAGCTAGTTGTCTCTCTATCTAGAACCTGAAATTGTCAACGCTACAATTTTGGTGAGTTTTAGAAACTGAATGAGGTAACCATCATCGATGGTTCACTTAAGTCATACATCAATACATTTAACATATAATTCACATCTTTGCATATGCATAAAGTGTCACATTTAACATTCTCATTCAGCACAAGGCAACAATATAGTTTAATCAGTCAAACATACGTATTAAAATGTATATGCTATATTTTTGAGACTCACATTCATTATTATTATCGTTATGACTGAGTGCCTTTTTTACTAGCCCATATCCCTTAGTAGATACCAAGCTGTATCAAATAATGTTCCATATCCTTTAGTGGATACCGGGTACATTCACAACTAAGCCCGAGGCTCTGATTATAGTTTGAGCTTTAAACTCTTTATACTGGCGACTCCGGTCACAACTACCTTTATTTTTTATGCATTCATGTAATGGATGCATCATATTCTCTTATTCTTAGTCAATCCTATGACTGAACATTCATATTCAGATCATATTTATCATCGGACCTAAGTCTGTCATGTAATAAAATTGTTGAGCACCTTTATTTCATCCAATTCATATGCAAGGAGCACTTCAATATCACTTTCATCAAATTAGAATCTTCGGACCTTCATGTCTGAAATCAGTATAAGCAATCACACATTCATAACATAATTCAAGTATGATCAAAACAAACAATTAATTGAGTGAGACCATCTAGGTTACTCATAATTGCTCCCTTTTTGCTTAATGCCTTAAAGTTCCAACAATATCTAGAAGTGGTTACTCTACTTGCTTTTCTATATACAATCAAATACGTTTACATGTCACTCATGTGTATTATTAGTCATAAATACATTTATGAATATATCATGGAACATGCATGTTCAATGAAAATTTCTCAGGTATGTTTCTTTAATACTCTTTATAATCAATTTCAACACCTTCCAAACATTCTTTTAGTCCTTAATACCTCTTTTATTGACTTTAATCCCTTCATTCAACATCAATTAAATCATTTAAGAGTTCATTTAAACCTACAGGTAACATCCTTGCTTGAATTAGGTTAAAAAAACATTCGAAAAAAAGCACCCTTTGATAAAGCCTCTTAGGTCACAATCGTGACTTTCCTCCTTCATCAGCAGAGTCCGATTATGCTAATGCACGATCGTGACTTCCTTCGCTTCAGCAGAGTTATATCATGCAGATGCACGATCGTGACCTGCTGTGTTTTCTTCCTCCTTTTTCTTCCTTCTTTCTTGCCATTTTTGACCTAGAATTAGACTTTTTTAGGCAACAATTTCTTCTAATCAAAAGTTCCTCTATGTCTTAAGTTTCTAATGACATCAAATTCAAACATTTTGGTTCAGTATCGTGCAAGCTATAATCAAAATACTTCATACTATTTCTTATACCTCAACATAACATAACTCTCAATTTCAAGCCAAAGTTCAAGACTCTTAAGGACAGATTTAAAATTAAGTTCCTTCATAAAAAATTTAGTGATATGTCTCTAGTTTAATTTTAATCAAGAATCAACTCATTTGGAATTCTATAGATCAAAATATAGCCAAAATACCAAAGCATGATCAGTGATATCATTCCAGTTTTCTGCACTTGTCTAAATTTCTTTCAGATTCTCACTACCTTAATACATTATTCATCACTATCACCGTATTACTGCCTATTCAACTCTTTCACGCATTCATTTCCAATCATTACCTATCATCAAAAATCATTTTACAGCACTCAGTAAATATGAAAACACAATTTACTTGATTTCAGAAAAATTCCCAACTCTAAGTCATTTTTAAACACTCTCAAATACATTCACGTATAACAACAGTAAATAGAAGAATAGAGTATGAACGATGTGAACATTCCACCATTATTTTCTACAATTTATAACTACTTCACTAATCTATTTGTGTACTTTCTGCTCGTTTCCTATTTCACAAATTTTCATCCAACTCATTCATCATTTAATATCACCGAAACTACATTTCCTAACCCACTCATGAATGTGTTCATTTACAACAGTAAAACATCAAAAAAGTCACTTAGTTGATTCTTCAACAAATTCCAGTAGTGCAAATGAAAGGCAAGGCTTTGGCGGTTAAACAAAGAACAACGAAAGTTTTAGTGTTACATGCTTTTGGTGGAGAACAAACAATAGTCATTTTCTATATTAAAAACAAAGCAGTGTGTTTTCTTATTTCACTGCCACATGTCACTTTTTCATACGAGTTAATTTTCACTACATAATCAGTCCACATGTCACGCTTCCATTTGTCCATTATTTTAAATTTTTCGTAGTCCAAAAATACCCCAAAATTTTGAAAATTCCTAAAATTCAGCAAAAATGTCGAAATAATATTAATAGTCTCCAATTCAATTTTCAACACAAATAATCCACGATTCGCATTTTAGTCTCATTTATAAATCAATTATACCCAGAAAATTTCAATGAATGCATGTACAATTATTTCATGAATTTCAACACAATTCACATATTGAAATATGCCACATAATACATGAAATGCACTTCTAATTGCTCAGTATACACTATTCTGGGGTCCTAGCACCAAACAGGGAATATTGGGACATTACAATTATCCCCTCCTTAAGAAATTTCATCCTCGAAATTCTTACCTGATTGATGAAATAGGTGGGGATATGGCTTTTTCATACGCTCCTTCATTTTCTAAGTTACTTCCTCAACCAAATGATTTCTTTATAGATCTTTCACCATTGTAATTTCCCGATTCCTTATTTGTTTTGTCTAATATTCCACTATCTGAACTGGCTCCTCAACATAACTCAAATTACTAGCGACTTCAATTTCTTGAGCTAGTAATACATGTGTTGGATTAGATCTGTATCTTCTTAACATGCTTATATGAAACACATTATGCAACTGAGACATTTTACTAGGCAAAGTTAACTTATATGCCAAAGGTCCTATCCTTTTAATAATCTCATAAGGACCAATGTACCTAGGACTCAACTTGTCCTTCTTACTAAACATTAGCACACCTCGCCAAGGTGACACTCTCAGAAACACTTTGTCTCCTATACTGTATTCCATATCCTATCGATTCTGATCCACATAACTCTTTTGTCTATCTTGAGCCGCTTTTATTCGACTCCTGATCATTTTCACCATATCCAAAGTGTCTTGTATCAACTCAGGGCCTTCTATTATTCTCAAACCTTCTTCATCCCAATATAGAGGTGAGAGATATATTCTGCCATACAATGCCTCATAAGTTGCTATTCCAATACTACTGTGATAGTGATTGTTGTAAGAAAATTCAATCAATGCAGTATACTAATCCCAAGTTCCTTGAAACTCTAATACATATTCCCTGAGCATATCATCGATAGTTTTGATTGTTCTCTCACTCTGCCCATCTATTTGATGGTGAAATGTAGTACTAAAGTTCAACTTAATACCCATAACTGACCACAAACTCTTCTAGAATCTCAAAGTAAATATAGGATCCCTGTTCGATACAATGGACACTAGAACCCTATGCAGTCTAACCACTTCATTCACATACTTCCGAGCCAACTGGTCTAGTGAGTTATTCTCCCTCACTGGTAAGAAATGGACCGAATTAGTTAATCGGTCCACTACAACCCATATAACATCATTTTGCATCGAAGTCTTAGACAAACCTATAATAAAATCTATAGTGATTTGTTTCCATTTCCACTCCAAAATAGGCAACGAATGTAGCTTCCCAACTGGAGCCTAATGCTTAGCTTTAACCTGTTGGTATGTTATACATTTAGAAACATATTCCGCTACTTTCTTCTTCATTCCTGGCCACCAGAAATGTTACTTCAGCGTATTATACATCTTGGTTGTGCCAGGAAGAATAGCATAAGTGCCATATGAACTTCCTCTAAAATTTCCTTTCTCAATTCATCCACATTAGGCACACATAATCTCTATTTTAACCACAATGTCTCATCTCGCAATTCAAATTTAGAATTAGGATTCATCTTAACTTTCTCAATTAATTTCACCATTTCAGGATCTTGACTCTGAACTCTTTTAATTTAATCATGTAACAGCGGTCTCAACTTTAGTGTAGCTATCAATGCTTCATTATGATCTAAATGCAACTCCACATTCAAAGCTCTCAACTGAATCAAATTTGGTAATCTCGATAACTTAATCTGAGCTACACTGCTATGTGATTTTCTACTCAATACATCAGCCACTATATTAGCTTTTCCTTGATGATACTCAATCGTGCAGTCATAATCTTTCAATAACTCTATCCACCTCCTCTGTCTTATGATAAGCTCTTTCTGACTCGGTAAATATCTTAATCTCTTCTGATCAATGTATATCTAAAATGTCTCCATATCTTTAGAGCAAAGACAACTTCAGTAAGTTCTAAATCATGTATTAGATAATTCATCTCGTGAGACCTTAATTGACTTGATGCATAGGTTATCACCTTGCCATTCTGAATCAACACACATCCCAATCCTTGATGCAATGTATTACTATATACTACATATCCACCAATTCCTGATGGAATAGTCAATACTAGTATTGTGGTCAACCGATGTTTCAACTCCTCAAAGCTCTTTTGACAATCATCATCCCATCTGAATGCTACATTCTTTCTCAGAAGTTTAGTTAGAGGGGTCAAAATTAAAGAAAACCCCTCGACAAATCTCCAGTAATATCCAGCCAATCTAAGGAAACTCTGAATTTGAGACACTTTCTTTGGAGCCTTCCATTTCATTACTGCCTCAATCTTCATTGGACTCACTTAAATACCTTACTCATTTATGATATGACCCAAAAACACCACTTGATTCAGCCAAAACTCACATTTACTAAATTTAGCATAAGATTTTTTTCTCTCATAATCTGTAAGATTACTTTCAGATGTTCAGCATCTTCTTCTCTACTCTTTGAATGCACCAAAATGTCATCAATAAACACTATCACAAAGCAATCCAGGTAGGTAAAAAACACCTTATTCAGCAATGCCATAAATTCAGCTGGGGTATTAGTTAATCCAAACGGCATTATTAAAAACTCAAAATGCCCATACCTGCTCCTGAAAGCACTCTTTGGTACATCAGCCTTTGCTAACTTTAGTTGATAATACCCAGACCTCAAATCCAATTTAATAAACACCTAAGCTACCTGCAATTGATCAAATAAATCATCAATTCTAGGTAATAGGTACTTGTTCTTCACTGTAACCCGATTCAGTTGCCTAAAGTTAATACACAGTCTTAAAGTGCAATCTTTCTTCTTCACAATAAAACTGGAGCTCCCTAGGATGAAACACTGGGTCTAATGAACCCCTTTTCAAGCAATTCCTATAACTGAGCTTTCAACTCCTTTAATTCCATAGGTTCCATCCTATATGGAGGAATAGATATAGGAGTAGCACCTAGAACTAAGTCAATTGTAAACTTTGTTTCTCGGTCTAGAGCTAAACCAGGTAACTCTGCGAGAAAAACATCTAAGAATTTCTTAGCCATAGGAATGTCCTGTATATTCTGCTCAGCTCTAGTATCAATAATGTGGGCCAAATAAGCCTCACATCCACCTCGCATCAACCTCAAGGCACTCATGAATGAGATCAGCCTGGCTAGTACTGCTTGACTAATACATATGAAAACTACTTTCGACTGATTAGGAGATTCCAATACCACCTCTTTAGTATAGCAGTTTATGCTAGCCTTATAAGCAGCAAGTCAATCCATACCTAAAATGACATCTACCTCTCTTAGTTGTAATATAATCAAGTCTGTTTCCAATTCTGCCTGTTCAACTCTAATCAAACACCTCTTGTAGACTTCCCCAATCACGGTGGTACTACCTATCGGTATACTCACCTCTAATCCATGTTTCAGTCGCTCTTTATCGCAATGCAACTTACATGCTAGATACGATGCAACAAATGAATGCATAGATCAAGGATCTAGCAATGCAAATGCTTCATGATCAAAGATAAGCAATGCATCTGCAACGACATCCGGAGAGTCTTGAGCCTCCTGTCTGGTCATAGCATATACTCGGGCCTAAGACTGGGGTCTATTGCTTTGAACCTCAGCCCTGACAGAAGGACTTCTAAAACTCACCCTGCCTCTACCTCGGCCTCTTTATCTAACCCTACTTGCTCGACTCTGTTGGACAGTAGCTTCACTTACAAATCCCCCTCTTATACCTGACTAGGCTCTAGTAACAACAGCACAATCTCTAATTCTATGCTTTAGAGAGCCACATCGAAAATATGCTCCTGATAATGTCCAGCACTCACCACCGTGCTTCTTCCCACAGTGCTCATATGGGAGAAACTGGCTCCACATTGTACCTCTTCCACTGCCAGACTGTACAAAGCCACCCGTCTGTCTGAATCCTGACTATCTTAATACAGCCGGTAGTCTGAAAGCTCGGTTCTACCGCTTGTTAAATCTTTTTCCCGAGCCACTCTGAATTTCACTAGGTCTTTTCATTCTAAACCCTTGTCCCAACTCTACTTATCCCTCTCTCAGTAACTGCTCAATTCTGATCAAGGTAGTCCTCAACTCAGTAAAACTACTTAGGTTAGTGATTGCTAACCTTGTTTTGATCTCCATATTGAACCCATCTTCAAATCTCCTACGCTTGTTTTCTTCTATAGGAATCAAAGCAATAGCATACCCCAACAATTCATTGAACCTGATCTCATACTCTGCTACTAACATTTTGCCTTGTTTTAGATTTAGGAACTCCTTCATCTTTCTGTCCAAGTAGATCTTAGGCATGTAATTCTCCCTAAAAGCCCTTAAAAAGTCTCCCCAATTTAGATTGCAAGGCCCGGTCGCACTGTTTGGAACAATCTTCCACCATTGATATGTTGGACCTTGCAGTAGTGAGACCGCATAATCAAATCTCTCATCTTCCTCGTAATCTATTTGATCAAACACTTTTTCAGTTCTTTCTAACCATCCCTCGGCCTCTGCAAGGTTTGTACTTCTATAGAAGTCTACAGCCCCCTGCTTTCGTAGTTTGTCATACCTCCTTTCCCTTCTCTCGAAAATTCTTAGCGGCATCACATCTGGTTGAGGCACAGTAGACTCTCTGCTAGCTCTTTCTGATCCTAGGTCAGTTGAGTGTTCCATTTGATTACCTACATCAGATAACCTATAATACAAAATAACTTCGATTACTATCTGAAATTTTCACAACATTTCATACCTAACATTCCTACATATCCCTATAGATGCCAACCATGCTCTGATACCAAAATGTAACACCCTAATACTATAAACTATATACTAGAACACCCTGTGGACATTCTAGTATATAATCTATAATAATGGAGAGTTAACTATCTCACCTTCACTTTCCAAAATGGCATCATAAGTAAAATAAAAAAAACACATTATCTAAAATTCAAAGTTTCCTCATTTCATGCCATAAACCATTATTTACAATGTAGAATTTCCTATGGATACATTGTCAGCCTATCAAAACTCACAATTCAGTATATAAAATATGCTACATAAATGAGGAACTAAACAAAAAATGAAAAACTAATCTTCTGTCTCTAGCTGACCGACCTTTAAGTCATAACTTGAACCAAAATACAATCTTAGTAGCCAGTTGTCACTCTATCTCGAACCTAAAATTGTCAACGTTGTAATTTGGTGAGTTTTGCAAACTCAATGAGATAACCATCATCAATGGTTCACTCAATTTATACATCACATCAATATCTTTGCATATGAATAAAGTATCACATTTAACATTCTTATTCAGCATAAGGCAACAATACAGTTTAATCAATCAAACTTATGTATTAAAATGTTTATGCAAGGTTCGTGAGACTCGCATTCATTATTATCGTCATTGTGATCGAGTGCCTTTTTTACTAGCCCATATCCCTTAGTAGATACCGAGCTGTATCAAATAATGTCCCATTATCTCTTAGTGGATACCGGGTACATTCACAATTAAGCCTAAGGCTCTGATCATAGTCTGAGCTTTAAGCTCTTTATACTGGCGACTCTGGTCACAACTACCTTTATTTTTCATACATTCATGTAATGGATGCTTCACATTATTATATTCTCAATCAATCCCATGACTGAATCATCAGACCTAAGTCCGGCATTTAACAAAATTGTTGAGCACATTTATTTCATCCAATTCATATACAAGGAGCACTTTAATATCACATTCATCAAATTAAAATCTTCGGACCTTCATGTCTGGAATCAGTGTAAGCGATCACACATTGATAAGATAATTCAAGTATAATCAAAACAAACAATTAATTGAGTAAGACCGTCTAGGTTACTCATAATTGCTCCCTTTTTGCTTAATGCCTTGAAGTTCCAGCAATATCTGCAAGTGGTCACTCTACTTGCTCTTCTATAAACAATCAAATACATTTATATGTCACTTATGTGCATTATTAGTCATAAATAAATTTATGAATGTATCATGTAACATGCATGTTTAATGATAATTTCTCAGGTATGTTTCTTTAATACTCTTTATAATCAATTTCTACACCTTCCAAACATTCTTTGAATCCTTAATACCCCTTTTATTCACTTTAATCCCTTCATTCAACATCAATTAAATCATTTAAGAGATCATTTAAACCTATATACTTCATATGGTAACATCCTTAATTGAATTAAGTTGAAAAAAATAAAAAAAATCACCCTTTGATAAAGCCTTTTAGGTTCTTCCTTCATCAGCATAGTCGCAATTGTGTTGATACATGATCGCGACTTCCTTCATGCTTCAGTAGAGTTGCGATCATGCAGATGCACGATCGTGAACTGCTGTGTTTTCTTCCTTCTATCTTTCCATTTTTTTTATCTAGAATTAGATGTTTTTAGGCAACACTTTCTTCTAATAAAAAGTTACTCTATGTCTTAAATTTCTAATGACATCAAATTCAGACATTTTGGTTCAGTATAAAGCAAGTTATAATCAAAATACTCCATACTATTTCTTATACCTCAACAGAACATAACTCTCAACTTTAAGCCAAATTTCAAGACTCTTAAGGATAGATTTAAAATTCAATTCCTTCATGAAATATTTAGCCATATGTCTCTAGTTTAATCATAATTAAGAATCAAATCATTTGGAATTCTACAGATCAAAATATAGCCAAAATACCGAAGCATGATCAGTGATATCATTCTAGTTTTCTGCACTTATCTAAATTTCTTTCAGATTCTCACTACCTAAATACATTATTCATCACTATCACCGAATTGCTACTTATCCAACTCTTGCATGCATTCATTTCCATTCGTTACCCCTTATCAAAAATCATTTTACCGTATTTAGTAAATCTGAAAACACAATTTACTTTATTTCAGAAAAATTCCTAGCTCTAAATCATTTTTAAAACTCTCAAATACATTCGCGTATAACAACAGTAAATAGAAGAATAAAACATGAACACCGTGAACATTCCATCATTATTTTTTGCAATTTATAATTGCTTCACTAATCTATTTGTATACTTTCTGCTCATTTCCTATTTCACAAAATTTCTTCTAACTTATTCATCATTTAATATCACCGAAACTACACTTCCTAACCCACTCATGCATGTTTTCATTTACAATAGTAAAACATCAACAAAGTCACTTACTTGATTCTTCAATGAATTCCAACAGTGAAAATGAAAGGTAGGGCTTTGGTGGTTAAACAAAGAACAAGGAACTTTTAGTGTTGCATGCTTTCGATGGAGACAAACGATAGTCATTTTCCATATTAAAACAAAGCAACGTGTTTTCTTAATTCACTACCACATGTCACTTTTGCATGTGACCCAATTGTCACTACATAATCAGTCCACGTGTCACGTTTCCATTTGTTCATAGTCCAAAAAAATCCTAAATTTTTGAAAATTCCTAAAATTCACCAAAATTTTCGAAATAATATTAATAGTCTCCAATTCAATTTTCAACATAAATAATCCACGATTCGCATTTTAATCGCATTTATAAATCAATTATACCCAAAAATATCAATGAATGCATGTACAATTATTTCATGAATTTCAACACAATTCACATATTGAAATATGTCATATGCTGCATGAAATGCACTTCTAATTGCTTAGTACACTATTCCGAGGTCATAACCCCTAACAGGGGATATTGGGACGTTACATTCGCTTGGCTGATAGTGAAGAAAAGTCAATAATGAGTTATTGTTTTGATGTCATGGAGAGTGTGAAAGAAGTAATCAAGGCCAATATGAAACATATGTCTTCTTTGTACACATCGTATGTTGCAATCATCAATGAGTGATGGAAGAGGCAACTTTCTTCTCCATTATTTGTAGCTGGGACGTTTTTGAATCCTAGTATCTAGTTCAAACCGGATTTTACAAAGAAAATTGAAGTTAATGGAAGAATGTTATTCACTATTACAACAATCGTTGGCCATGAAATGATGCAGGATCTCTTGTATAAGCAATCTTCTGGGAATTTTGGAATGTCGATTACTATTTGACAAGGAACAAAACTTTCTCCAGGTATTAGTTGTTTCATTTTTCTTATTTATTGAAAATTAATTATCACTTTATTTTGTTTATAACTCTACTTTTGTTATCTTACGACTGACAATTTCTTAGTGGGATCAATTCAAAACTGGTGTTCTAGAATTGCAAAGGTTTGCAATTTAGATTTTAAGTCAATATGTGAGTGCAACAGACTATGAACGGAATTGAAACACATTTGAATTCATCAATTCTAAGAAAAGGAGTCGATTGGACCACAAGAGATTGAATCACTTAGTTTTTGTTTGTTACAATTTAAAACTTCGAAAAACGTATGTTATTATCATTACTAATTTTGATATAATTTCTTATAGTTTTGTAATAATTAAATTGTATTGTTTACTAGGATTTTTAATAACACAAGTAATTCCATATATCCAATTTCTATTAATAATATTGATTTTGTGGCGGATTGGATTTCTGAGGAACTGGATTTGGTATATGTCGATGACTTGGAAGATAATCTTAGATGGGAAAGCATTGACATGTCATTTGGTTCATTGAATTTGAATGATGATGATGATGATGATGAGACTTCTCTCATTGATGAGGATTATGTATGAAATAATAATTAAAGTAAATGCAGTTATAGCAGATATCCTCCCGTAGACGATTAAATGAAGTTCCAAGTTTTTGTTTTTTGTCTTCTTTTAATTTTGTTTATATTTGATGTATATGTTAAATTCTACATATTTAATATAATTGTAAATATTTTCCTTTCAGTTTTTACTTCTACTTGATTATTTTCTCATCACGAACTCTTGTAATAAATTATAATAGCTTGAAAGTCAAAAATATTACTATTCTTTGTATTGGATGTTTTGATATAATAGTTATTTATTATATGATAACATTGTAATTTTTTTTTCTATTGCTCTTAATTTTATATTCATATGATGATGATTGTCTTTTTATATTAATTTTAGTTATTATTTATATGTAAAATATCTAAAAATTATTTTTATTTCATATTAATTATAGTTATTATTTATTATTATGATTTTGGAGATAAGGTGACGTAAACTTATAAAGTATACAATACAACTATATAATATGACAATGAACTACTTTGTAATTTTTAAAAAATTCAGGGACTATTTTATATATTTAAAAAATTACCCGAAATAATATATAGTATTAACTAGTATCAGTATAGTACCCTACTAGAATTTAATCCAATACTAGAGTCGGTAAAGTTATTTGCAACATTAACAAAATGAGTTATCATTGCCATTGCAACGGGAGCATTTGCAGCGCTAGTTCTTATAACTCTTATTATCTTGTTTTGCTGCCTACAGAAAAAAGACAATGGAGGCAGTTGCACGTCAAAAGGGAAGTTGGAGGGGTAAAATCGAAGGTGGTTTTGGAAGTGGGGTGCAAGATGGGTAGAATCAGTGGCGAGAAAGGAATAGAGACAGCTGAAGTCTTTAACGTGGAGCTGATGATGTATTAAAACATCGGAGAAGAAATAGTCCAAATGTTGCAACTTGGGACTTAGCAACGGTACTAGAGACGAGACCCAACGTGGACGAGGTTGTTAGAATGATTGAAGAAATCCAATAATCCGACTCACAGAACTAGCTACTGTTTGAAGAGAACAAATCCAATGACTCAAACCTGCAGATTCCCAGATCCAATTTCACTAAATTAAGTTATTTATTTTTCTTGACTTGCAAGATCAAAGATTTCAAATCCGTACTCGAAGTAAGGTTTTTGTTTTTGTTTACACAAAATGTTAAGGTTTTTGAGAGCGAGTCGTAGAATAATTGATAATGTTTCTCTTTTTGACTGTAAGGTTATATATTTAAGTCACAAAACTAATCTCTTTAAAAAAATATAAAGAGAAAATTACTTATAATTAACGTTCCTTCCTTAATTCTCACAATGCGGATCTTGTAAGTTGAGGTTCTGTCAACTTATATTAATGTACCCTTTCTCGAGAATTGCAAGGTTGAGCGAGAGAATTGTCTAGTTGTAGAATTATTATTAGTGGTTGTGTGTAATTTTATGATTTTTTAAATTGAAAGTTACCAATAAATTGATTAGATAGAATACAAAAACTCATCCATAATGCACTATTTATTATTCTTTTCTTATTAAAAGTACAATTTAAAAGAAATTTGATATGTTGAAAATTAATAGAGGTTTTTAGCATGAATAAATATTTAGATTTATGTCAACTTGGATAATATCTTTCTTGTAATAATATTGTAAACCTAAATAACACATTTCATTCAGTGACGGACTCAATTTATTAATATATGTAGTTAAATAGCAATCATTTTTTGCAATTGTAGCTCAAAGAAAGTTGCTAATTAATCAATTATTTTTGTTTTTTATTATGGTTTTTAATTTTTGTTTTTTTTAGTTTTTGTTGTCTAGTTTTTGTTTTTCTTTCAATTGAAAACAAAAACATATTTTATTGTTAATGTCAATGTTATTATATTTCAATTCATCGTTCACTACACTAAAATAAGGAGTTTTTAGATATTTATGCCTAGACACATTTAATAAGTGTCTTAAATAATCTAAAAATTGATAGAATTCTTCGACATTTATTTAAGACAACAAAATTTATCTAAAAAATATAATAAATAATTGTCACTAATAAACTAAATTGGTAGAATTTTTAGACATTTATTTTAGACAACAAAATTTGTCTAAAATTTATTGCTTTAAA
>JANIIA010000004.1:20446294-20461881 GCA_027478495.1 Erythroxylum alaternifolium | reverse complement strand
AGACCATGCCGAACCCCAATTCGTTGGCAAACAAAAGAGATGGAAGTGTACGAGGAAAAGAATTCCAACCCCTGTCTATTATTCAACAGTCTTAGATATACCACATATGAAAATCGAAAATTCTTGGGTAAATGTGTATGCAAAGAACCCTATCCTTTGGATTGATCATGATGAAGAGACATTCCACATGAATGATGTATTTAAGAATCTGAAGGTTAGTAGCTCATTTAGGATAATTGATGTGTTCGAATCTTATGATAAACAAGAGGACGATGAACAAACTACAGCAGACATTAAGTTTGAAGAAGCGATAAAGGTCTCTATTCATGAAGTGGAAGAAGCAAAGGAGACGAAGGTGATGAAAGAAGAAGAGAGTAATTCACCTTTATACAAGAAAAACTGTTAAATTAGATGGAAGATTTAGAGAGTTTTGTTATTCCCTAATTTATTGACAGTCTGTTAGTGAAAAGGACATTACTAAAATTAATTAGTTTTCATAATTTTATCAATATTGTCCTTTTGATCATCTTACAATTTATAGCTTACTCACAAGCCACAAAATTGATGTTGAACGAAAAAGGAGGAAGCAAGCCGCTCATAATTAATCCTGACTGAGTTTTAAAGAATGAAGGTCAAGCTAATGACCATAAATTAGCACGTTTGGTAGTAGGTTTCAATTGTTGTGTAGTTAGGTTTGTTTTAAATTCTTAAATAAGTCATGAATAATTTGGAACGGTTTGGAGTACTAATTCTTTTTTTCTTTTGACTCACTTATAAGATAGGGAAACATTTTCGATGTCAAGCTGATTTGGTCTCAACACTACAGCCATCACCACCTCTTTCACCATAAACGATTTTGTGTTCTAACCCTTTCCGTTTCATTTTGTGTTAGTATTTTCTTCTTATGTTTTTCATATAATGTGTTTATTCCCCCGGGTGTGTGCTCTCTTTTCACATTGAGGACAATGTGTTGGGAAGGAATTCTGTGTTTTTCTGTTGTATGTGAATTTTGCATACTATATGATAGTAGTAGGTTATGTTGTGTGAAGTGTGTGAATATGTCAATGGCTTAGATTGAGTAAAATTTATTTAACTTTGGGACATAGTCTATCAAGTTGTGAACAATCATTAGCCTATGAAATTAGTGAAATAAAGGGCCTTTGGATAAATATATAGCGTAATTTAGACTTAGTGTAAATTTAGTACTCTCTAGATTGTCACATTCATTCATAAATTGAGGTCTTTTAGGTTAAGTTGCTTGACTAGTATTTTTCATGAAAACGAATAGTTAAAAGAAACAAGGTAAAAAAAGACCTTGTCTTAAAAAAATAAAAAATGTCACTGACATTCAGGTTATGAATAGAGCTAGTAGCCAGTTGAAAATGTGATGTAGTTGAGTAACCGGATTGATACGTATCACAAATGTATGCCTTGGCGTAAAAAGACTAGAATGACATTTCACCAAGCTGTTTAATAAAGACTTAGTTGAGTAGCCGGATCGAAATTCATCACAAATATTTTTCTCCAAGTAAAAGACTAAGTCCCGGCTCAAATAAAAATATTTATAAATTTTTTTTTAAATAAACACCTACCGAACTTATAATAAACTTGAATTTTCATGGAATTATACTTAGGAACAGTTACAAAGTCCGGGGACCAAAGATTTATTAATGTGTGTGTACAAATAAAAAGGATAACTATGTAACACTTAGGTCTTGATTTAGTTATATATTTAGTTCAAAGCCCTAGATGCCTATTTTTCATGTTAATGATTTGACATAATTCGAATGGGTGTGTCCAAGATTAAATTTAGTTCATGAAGATTAGAGCCATTGTTACATTATTGTATTGTGTGTTTGTTTTGTTAGGTGTTGTTGTTTTGTTTGCTTGAGGACAAAGAAACGTTTAAGTATGGAGATGTTGATAGTAGTGTTTTGTATGATATTTTAGGGTTTAATTTGTTATGCATTTTGTGTTAAATAGAGTGTTGAGTATGCATTTAGGGTTTAATTAGGTTAGTTTTTGTGTTTAAGTGTTTTTAATGGGTTAGTTTGAATCTTTGAGCTTAATTTGTATATTTTTTAGGTACCTTGATGTGTGTGCTAGTGTTGCAGGGTAAACAGGGAAGAATGTGAAGATTTAAAGAGTTTCGGGCTAAAAGATATAGGTCACGATCATGCACATTGGCCACGATCGTGACAGAAGAGGAAGAGCCAGCTACAGCCAGGCCACGATCGTGCACTACGAGCCATGATCGTGATAGAGAGCGTCAAGTTAGGCCATGATCATGCACTTCAGACCACGATCGTGACAGAAAGGTTAAAGTGCAGACCACGATCGTGGCAGTCAAAGTCACGATTATGCCCTGCGTCAGGCTGACACGAAAACTCAATTTTTGGGTAATTTTTGGATTGTTTCGACCCTGAATTTGGCCTAGGGTTGCTACAGAATAAATAGAACAATACCTAGCAGCCACAATCAGTTTTTAGAGAGCCGAGAGAGCTGTGCAAAAAGGGAGATTTTGTAAAAATCCGAGAGAGACATAGAGAGAGATCAAGCGATTGAGGAAGGAGACGAAGGAAGAGAGACATAGAGATATGTTTGACGTGACATACTTTCCAGAATAGGTGGTTTCCTATAGTCGCTACCTCCGATATCTATTTCGACAGTATTTTCTATTTTTTATTTCGATTTTATTGATGTATGAGATTTGGATATCGATTAGGAATTTTGTCGTTGAGTGTTGATCTTTTGTCTAAACTCACCTTCTACTTTTTTGTTCTTGAGATTAATAAAATTTATTTGATTGTGTTTTATTCGATTTATTTGTGATTAAATTTCAATTCTTCATAACTTGGCAACAAACTGAGAGGGTGAGCCAGGGGAAAATAATCGATTTAAGTTAACAAGAGTTAGGTAAGTCGATAGGTAGAGAGTTGAATCAAACAGGTAGAGTCGTATAACGAGATATCGAACATAGATTCCCAGGAGGTTAATAGATAACTTTAAAAGTAATTTAAGTTTTAGACCAATTGCAAATCGAGAGATCGCAATTTCCATAATTTGAATTAGGGATTATTGATTGGGGTTAAGAATTATAACTCGAGAGGGAGTAATTCACCCTAGGACCGTCTAGGCCCTTTAAGTCAGAAATTACATAATTGGGTACATTTTTTTTAGTTTCGAATTAATTCCCCCTTTATCTCAATTGGTCACTTCTGGGTTGAATTTCGGATTATTTATGTGAGCTGGCTATTTTGTTCATTCTTTTGGTGCTTTAATTTCTCATATTTGATTTCTTGATTAATTTTAATCTCTGCAGTAGTTGTTTAATTAGGTATTGCGAACTTAGCTGCTCTTAGATTTTAGGACTAGTTTCCTTCCTTATAGGATCGACACCTTAGGTATTATGTGAACGTCCCGTGCGCTTGCGGTAATTACTAAGGTTATAAGTAGTAAAACTTAGCGCGTATAACCTTGAGCGAACATCTAATACAATTGATAGCTTAATGAGTGCTTGGCTATGTACTAGACAGGACATTGCATTTACTGTTTGACTGTTTAGTTAGTATCTGGTTAACTCAAATGTAGACCATTGAAATACAGTCAAGCGAATGTTGACATATAAAAAAGTCAACAGACTTTACCTCGTAGGGAATTTAGATTCAAATTAAGCTGTGTGTCCGGATGATTGAAAGTTCACTTAAGGTTACAATTTAAGTTTGCAAATGATACAATATCGTGGAAGAGTATCAAATAGATACGGGTGATTTCTTGACCGTGCATTCAGAATGCATGATATGGGGTTACTTCACAGATGGTTTAACTCAGAAATTTGATTTCTTAGTTGTCTGCTGTTGATTCAATGGCTAAATTCATTTGATTGTAAAGTGATAATCAAGCTGCTGTGTTGTTTAATAACAACATTGAATATCGCAGGATCTTAGCATATTTGAGGTTAAATATTTGACCATGAAGTAGTTGATACGAAAAGGTGACATTAAGGTTTGGAGCATTTAAAGACTGAGGAACTATAAGTCGATTCTTTAACTAAAGGACTTTGCCCACTTATGTTTGGAATAGAAGTATACAATATGGGTGTCTTGAAGTTTTTAGACACTGTTAATTAAAAGATCATTATGTTTTCTCCATGTACATTTGTAAGTTTTGATGTATTATGATGGTATAATGGTTCATCAATAAAGATGATCATTGTTTATCCTCAGTAATACATGTTATCATACATTGTCATCATACGTATGGAAGTCTTAAGATTTATGTTAATCTTAAGCATTTAAACGTCATTAGACATATATGCAAATTGACCTTAAGCTTATGTCATTTGTACGCATACAATTTTATACAGATATATCCTTAAAGTTTCACATGACATAGGGGGATATAAGTTTTTGACCCCATAAAGGTTTTCTAATGCAGTTTAGCATTCAATTGGAGAACATAAGGTTTTCTCTAATGTTGTTTAGCATTTAATGACAGGAAATAAGTTTTCTCTAATATTGTTTAGCATTCGGTGAGAGAAAGCAAGATTTATTTTCTGTAGTTTAGCACATGCAGTTTAATATAAAGTTAGAGAAATCGAGACCTACAAACGAAGATAATACGTATTAGATCATAAAGGTATCATCATAGTTTGCCATACTCCAAGTTTCTATTCATGTTAGTGAGGTATTAGATATGCGTGATTGTATTAGATCTGTGTCGCAAATGACATATGTATTTGATACTTTTCGGTGGCGAAAGCTTTGTAGGACAGAATGTTGAACTTTCATTATCTTTGGATCAAATGTTTTGTTTTTAAACTTAATCGACTAATACAGTAGCATAGTTTAACCGAGTTTTTAAATTGTTTAAATTTGACTAAAACTGCAATCAATAATTATCCAAGGAGGAAAATGTTAGACATTTTTGTCCCTAGGGACATTTTTGTCATTTTCTCCGGATAAAGATAATAAAGTTACCAAATAAATGATCTAAATCAATGGGTTGAAGCTTGGGTAGAAAATAGATTCCTTTTAGAATAGACCTGATCCATATCGGATTTGTGATAGGAAAGCCTGATATGGAAGTTGTATATATAGGTTAAGATCTTCTGCAGTTGCTCATATCAATCGTAAACATAAGGAATCTATGACTCATTAAGAGAGGTTACGTTTTGAGAAAACTGTAGAAAGACCTAAATCACGTCCCAGTGATGGATTCCCGTGAAGACGGCAGTGGATTTAGTCTCGTTTCAACTTCGGAAAGCTTGTTTGAAGTTTCAGAACCGAAATCAGGTACATTCCACATTTTTTTATTTTTTACCCTTTCGCGTTCGATTTGGAATACGTGTTACACATCATCCTCTTAACAACCCAAGGAACTTGAGATGTCTTATCAAATGCAACCCAAAGATAAACCAAACCAATCAATCCGTACAAAGGACACAACTTTAAAAAAGCAAAACAAAAATCAAAAGTAAATAGAGACATTATGGTGGTAGTGATGTTGTTGTCCCATCTCCACTTCATACTCACATCACAACAACTCCCCTCACCTACTGCACGATCTCTATTGTCTCCGCCTCCGGCACACCATTGGCCAAAATTCCCATATTTTACTCTAACCAACCAACCCACCTCATTATGAATATCACAGTTGCAAGAGAGGAGGATATTGTATGAAGGTTGCTTACCAGATGGGATACATATATGAAGTTTAGAAATTAATAAATAACATACTTGTATTATTTTAATAAGGGATTGACGGAGATATGAAATCGGAGTCTATTTTGAACATTTGTGAAAATAAGAAACGTGTTACAATGTTAAAGCTTAAATTAAATTTTAGTAAAAATGCTTCTTTTTTACCTAGTATATTATTTATAATATAGAATTTATATTGCTAGAGCTCGAGCCTTACCCTTTTTTATATATAGATTATAAATGTGTAGATATATGTATTTTATAAATAAGAGAGAAGTAGTGATAAAATGTATGTCAAATGATAACTAATAAAAATAATAAAATGAAGGATAGCCAAAAAATGTTTATCGATTTGAATAATAATTGATGACAAATAGACATGCATGTTGTTTATACTTTGTATTTTATATTAAGCACACAGAAAAAAAAAAACAGTAAAAGTTTAATTTTTAGTATGAAAACGCTGTTAGTCTAAGAGAATATTAAAAACATCTTCTTCCACTAGTAGATGCTGTTCTAATTTATGATTGTCTGAGTCTGATTGTATTTTAAAAAGTACATTTCACTAAGTAAAGAATTCAAGTTCAAGAAAAGAATTGGTCGTTAAAAAGATGGGAGAATCCGGAAAGACTAACCTGGGTTTGGCTGTGACTCGGGCCTTTTGGTTTTTGCGTACGTACAACACCCATTAAAACACGCTGACAAAACTCACCCATTATCATTTACTTCCCTAAACTCCACACCTTTTCTACATATGTATCACCCATTATCATTTACTTCCCTAAACTCCGCACCTTTTCTACACATGTACATATAACGGAGGCAGACACTTATCTGTTTTATTTTATCTCCAGAATCTTTTTCTGTCTTTCTTTCTTCTTCGTCTTCTTCTTCCTTTCCATCTTTCTCCTGTCCAGATTATCAAGTTTAAAGCTTTACTACCTTACAGTGTAAGTAATCATTTATCTCTACTTGTAATTTTCCTTTTCACTGGCTATTCTTCTACTTTCCCTCTGTTGTGGGCGAATCCTTTTTCTTGGATGCTTCACCCTTTCTTTCTGAATTGTACTTAAGTGCTAGATCTCTCCCATCGTTGTTTGATGCATTTTGTTGGTTATTTTCATTGGGGAAAATAAGACTAACCCTAATACGGATTCGTCATTTCTGTCTTTTCCTAGTAGTCTTGATCGTGAATTCATGACCACATGGGTAGTATCAGCTCGTTCCACGTTTTGAAGATAATAATTGTTATATATAGAAGTCCATGTTTTGCATTGATCTGTGTAAAGGTGTATGCTGTAAATGAATTCTGCGAATTCGGGTTTTACGATCCTCTGTAGACAGTCTTTTCTTTTGGTAGAGAATACTCATTTGTTCTTTAACAGAATTCGGCTTTCTTCATCTGTGGGTTAGGGGATCTGACAGTAGTATAACTAGTGGCTTCAATCCAGCCTCTTTTGGAGGCAAGGCAGCTTATTAGGACGGGGTTATTGTGTTGATTATGTGGATTGTCCTTTTCAGTTTTGTTATCCGTATTTGTTGGCTTTTTATAGGAAATTTTTGCTTCTCACTTGATCGTACTGCTAACCACTTCACTAGTAGCTTACTGCAGTAGCTTTGTTGATTTCTATTAAACTTTTTATGTCAATGGACGTAAACCAGTTTTCTTTTCCCGAATTCTGAGATTTTGATGTACTTGTTTGTTGGATGGAGTGATCGATTGCCTGTTCCATTATTTTCAACTTTGGCTAGTATTCTAACTTCCTTTTAAATTGCACTACAGATCACATCTCGTCGACAGCGCGACAGTCGCTTTATCCCCTTTATTTTTGCCAAAATCCTGACCTAACCTTCATTTGATCACCTTCTTTTGTTTGAGCTGAGAGACACCTGCCTGCTTACAAGTTTCGAGTCATCCCAAAGAATGGGTCTTTCAAGTCTCCCTGCTCCATCTGAAGGAGTACTATGCGTGCTTTTGGTAAATACAGCCATGTCCATTTCCATTGTCAAAGGACTAGTCCGTTCAATCCTTCATATAGTAGGTATCCGTCTAGCATCAACGACGTCATCTTCTCCGTCAGATTATGCCGAAGATCCTGCTGAACCATTTGATTACTGGTCGAGCCCCTCAGAGAGTTATATTGAGCAGTTCAAAAGCAGGACTCCGATAACTCGATTTGACACTGTATGTAACTGTAAATGTCCAGAACATGACTGTTCGGTTTGCTTGACGCAATTCCAGCCAGAGTCGGAGATCAACCGATTGTCTTGTGGCCATCTTTTCCACAGGGTATGCTTGGAGAAGTGGTTGGATTATTGGAACATTACCTGCCCTCTTTGCAGGACTCCTTTGATTCCTGAAGAGGATGCTTATTGCTTTTGGTGAGTCTACAACCAAGCTTGCTAATTTTTCCATGTACAGCATGTTGTGTAGAGGTTCCGGATGGCGTTATGTATTTTTGTGCTTTACACAAGATTTAGCGTCATGTCTTGATGAGTTCTTCGGAGAACCATATTTTTCGCTGTAAATATTTTAAAGTTTAAGCATTTCTCTTAATTACTTTTCGTCCGGTGCCGTTTGTACAAATTACTGTTATTTCATCATCCGTACTTAAGTATGCTAATTATAGATGTGAGAGTATGGCTTACGGTTCAGAGAGTCTAATCCTTGTAGCTTTTCTTCTTCTAGTAGGGTTTGGGTTTGGGTTTGGATTTGGGGTTGTCTTTCGTGAATCCAATTATGTTTTTCTTTACAAGAACCTCTTATTAATTAGTACTAGTAAACAATAAATATAACATTTGTATTATTACATTATTAAATAAACATGTCATTTATAAACTTACTAATATATTACGGACTATTAATTATCTATTAAAAATTATTATTTTTATATAAATAATGATAAGCAAGTATAAGAAATCAAGATTAATATTCTAACTTGTTTGACACATTGTTTATGTGGTTTTCTAAATCTTATTTGTTTCATTTGATATAGATGTTTATATAAAGAAAAAAAAATCATTTGTGTTATTTGTTAATATTATTTGGGACATGGAACTAAAAAATTGAGAGGTCTATTTGAATAAACAGGAAGAAAGCACTTGATGAACACTTGGGCTTTATGCTGCACAGCTAAGCCTGCGTTTAAGATAGCGTATAAAATCTATCAATTAAGACGGGCAGCAGTCGGAGCATGTTCAGAAAATTTTCATGCTCAACTTGGAAAATTTCTTACCGTAACACAATCCAACAACAGCTACGTATAAAACCTTACCGTGGGGACTCCATGTTGAAAGCTTCCTTGGAATATTATAGACAAAGGTAGTATGAGGCAACAAGAAATCCGAAATTTTATGGATAGGATGGTAGACTAGCCGCAAAAGATCGTGCTAATACAGTCTCGGGTATGTTTCGACCATTGGTGAGTTTTAATTAAGGACATGGAAATGGGAAATACTATGGTCAATTATGTAATTCATCCTCATGAAGTTTCGAGGGCCATCAAAAATTTTCCCATGGTCAATTATGGAATTCATGCTCGTGAGGTTTAGATTTTCGATGGAATTCAATCCTATTCTAACATGATCCTAACTTCATTGGTGGCACACCTTTTGTTAATAGATCAGCTATCATCAATTCAATACTAACGTGTTCAATAACCAAATTCTTTTCCATAACACTTTTCCTTATAAATAAAACTTAAGTTCAATGTGTTTAACTACTACTCTTGTTGTTTTTAGCCAGAAAAACAACATCTAAATTATTACAATATATTCTCAAATGACCCAGAAATGGAATCCATGAGTTTATACCCATATATGTAATTCTTTAGCTATATACTATGTGATGTAGCCTAAAAATAAGAAACAAACTTAGTCTCCATAATGGAAGTAGTAGTCAAATATTACTTGGCACTTCTCCAAGATATGACTTCATGGGCGATCATGAAGATATAACCTAATGTTGATTTCTGTAAATAAATACACCCAGTAAAATCTGAATCTGAGTACCCTATTATTTTTATATTGTCGACTCGTCTATACATAAGCACGTAATTTTTTGTCCCTTGAAGGTACCTTAATACTTTCTTTGTAACACTTCGATGATCTAATCTTAGGTCACTTTGATATCTGTCTAATATTCCAACAGTGAATGCAATGTCAGGTCTTATACAAATCTGAGCATACATTAGGCTTCCGATTGTAGAAGCATATGGAAAGTTTTTTATTTATTTCCTTTAAAATCATTTTAAAGGCATTGGTCCAAATTAAACCTACCATCTTTCACAATAGGAGCTACACTTGGTGAACAATCTTTCATCCGAAATCTCTCTAAAACTTTATTAATATAGGTTTCCTAAGACAAACCCAAAATAGCAGAGAATCTATCTCAATGGATCTTAATGCTAACGACATAAGATGCATAACCATTATCTTTCATTTTAAAATTTTTAGAGAGAAATTATTTCACGTGTAACATTATCATTAGTTGCAAGTAATGTGTCATCCACACATAATACAAGAAAACAAATTTTACTACAACTAACCTCCTAGTATATAAAATGATCCATGATATTTTCTTCAAAGCCAAATGATAAGATAACATCATGGAATTTTAAATACCACTGGTGGGATTCTTGTTTCAATCCAGCTTGTAAACCAAATACTCACCATTACTAGAGGAGAATCCTTATGGTAGTTTCATATAAACCTCTTCCTTTAGGTCACCATTTAAGAAAGCTTTTTTATATCCATTTGATGCAATTCTATGTCAAAATGAGCAACAAATGTCAAAATTATACAAAGTGAATCCTTTTTAGAGACATGAGAAAATGTATCTGTGCAAATGATTCCTTCTTTTTGAGTGAATCCTTTAGTAACGAGTCTTGCCTTTTATCTTTGAATGTTGAATAATAAGTCTTTCTTTGTTTTAAATACCTATTTGCATCCTATGTGTAACAGCCCACTACAATAGAGTATATCCCCAGACATCTAGAGGATATTCAGGTACATATCCTATGATAATGACATGTTAGAGCAGTTATATTCACTTATATGACATCATATAGAATAACACAATACTTAAAAAAAGCTCAACTCTTCATTTCATTTACTAATATAATTTACACTGTAGTCATTTAACCAATATTTACATCAACAAAGTATCTGTGAGTTTATAACTTTTTATACAAAAGTTTTATATGACATATGAAAACTACATAAAAACATTCCACTACTCCTTAGATGTCAGCTGACAGACCTTTGAGTCATTTTTTAATCCAAAACGTTGTTCTAGAGTATCTTAAGAACTAGGTCTCCTCTCTCGTACCTAAAAAGTCATGTTGTAATTTTGATGAGTTTTGAGAACTTAGTGAGTGAACCATCATTGATGATCTCACTCATGACAGATACACAAATATCTCACATGTTGCCAAATTCACAACATTCCTTATCTCAACAAGACATAATGAATGTCACACATTTCGTATACTCTTTTCAAGAATAATTTGAAACATTTATCCCAATCAATCACATTATCCACAATTACACATATATGGTATATCACTTAATCATCACAATTTCAGAAATGTATTCACAATTATGCATATATATAAATGTAGATGCATATGAGTCTCCGACGTTCATTTTTATTTATTGTTACTAAGCACCTTTCACTATCCCATATCCCTTGTGGATATCGAGCTTATTATAGAAACTGTCCCGTACCTATTGTAGATACCGAGCTTATTAATCATGGAGCTAAGCTTTATGTGCACATTTATGAGCTTTAAGCTCTTTCAGACTGACTACTCCAGTCACATTGCTTTTATCTGATCATGCATATCAACGTGATACATCAAATCACAAAATATGCCATCAATAACATTTATTCATGATGCATAGTCTGAGTCACATGTTCATCAGACCTATGTTTCTCATTCAACACTTATGTTGAGTATTCAGATATCTTTCAGAATCATATGTAAATAGAACAGTCCCAATACATTCCCAAATGTCAAACTCCTCAGACTATTAATCTCCAGAATTATCACAATCAGATTATTAACAGTTTAATAATTGGGAGTTAAACAAAAATAAATCAATCTTAGTGAGAATATCTAGGTTACTCATAGTACGCTCCAAATCACGCTATTGCCTGGATGGTCCGACAACATTTGAATGATGATGTTCGACTTGAGTATCTAAAATCATACAATTCACATAAGTCAATCAATCAAATGAATATTTAATGATGCACATATATATATATGTGTGTGTGAGTGTGTGTGTGTGTGTGTGTGTGTGTGTGTGTGTGTGTGTGTGAATATATCTATTCATGTTTGATGCATGCTCAATTGACCTTTCCGGGTATGTAACTATTCATAAATTTTGACCATTCAACACCATACTTTGTATATTACCATTTTGCAATAAGGTTTGTACCTTTAAATTAGCTTGATTTACTCCAAATTCGTCAATCATACTTTACACTTATCTTTTAACATTTTCGTGATCTAAAAGCTTCTTATAATACACACATAATTGGTTTAACATCATATTCCTCTATTAAAGGTTAGAGCTCGAGAATATTGTACATGAGAAATAGTAATGAGAGAGTAGAGAAATGCACTTTATGCTCATGCATAATATAGCATACATACACGTGAATTTTTATTGCACACATTACAATGATTTGTTCATGCACTTATTTGACATTTTCCAACTGTAAATGATTGTTTTAATGTGATTATGATATAGATAGTGAATATTTTTCCTTAAAAATTGATCTGGTGAATTAAAGTATTGATTAAGAATTTTGGTGAAAATTTGGGAAAATTTTGAATTTCTGGATATATTTGGACTATGAAAAATGTCAAGTGGTAGGATAATTGATAAATGGTAGTAAAATAAGTGCTAATTGATAGCAGAAATTGTTAATAAGAGACATTAAGATTTAATGACAAATGTCATTGAAAATTGGGAGAAAATTGGACTAGAATTGTGAGACATACACCATATGCCTTAACCCATGAAACCCACATATGTTAAAGACCATCCTTATCTTTCAATCTTAATTTTGCTAAATGCTTTCATCTTCTTCATTTCTTCTTCTTCTCCATTTATGATTCTTGCCCTCCATATTCACAACCTTGATTTTTGTTGCAATAAAACCACCCACTTTAAGATCCTTGTTGTTCTCTTCATCTTGCTACAAAATGACCCAAATCACTACTTTAATGATGATAATCATATGATGCTTAGAGGCTAGGGTTATTTGATGATTTGAAGAAGCTTTGGAGCTAAACATGTAAGTTAAACTTTGTTCTTTATGACTTGCTTAAATGAAGCATGTATGATGATAGTTTAGTGGTAAATGATCATAATAGAGGAGATGAAAATATATGTGTAACATAGGTGAACAATGGACGTATCCATGTCTTGTTTTTGTGTATAATGTGAGTGATAATTCATAAAATGTTACAGAGATGATTTTTAGATAGAATGATCATTTTAAATGTTGTAGAAAGAATGCAGAAATTTATAAAGGGATGATATATGTTCATGTTCTATTTTGAGGTGTGATCACGTGGATTATTGGTAGCTATTATAAAGATGAACTAGAATGAGTTTAAATACAAACAAAACGCTAGTGTATTGTCTTGAAATGAGAAGAATTAGGATCATAGTTTTGAGACAAAGTAAAGTTGAAAAGGAAGTTAAATGTGTGCTAGAATATGTTAGATGGAGTGCTTTCACTGAACATGCATATGTATTTTGGCCATATCTTGATCTTTAGATACCCAAATGGGATGATTTTTAATTTATATTAAACAAGAGACATATGGATACAATTTTCATAAAGGAATTCAATTTGAATCCTATCCTTAAGGGTCTTGAAATTTCGCTTGAAGTTGAGAACTATGTGTAGTCGTGGTATGAGAACAGTCTGTAGTATTTTGGAAATAACTTGCTGAATACTAAACCAAACTCATATATTTGATTTCAATAGAAACTTAAGATATATAGGAACATTTGTTTAGAAGAAAGTGTTGCCTAAATACCTCATTTTCTAGGTCATAATGGTCACACAAAACTGACCTAAAAATTTATCCTCAGAAAAACTAAAAAATTACAGGAAAAATGGGAGATTAGTTTCTGTCACGATCATGGCAAGGACCACCACAATTGTGGAAAGGTCCACCATGATCATGTGCAGTGCTTTTTCATGGTAATGTGTTGATTGTGCAATGGTCCAATTAAGGATGAGGTATATAACTATGATGCTTTTTGGACTTAATTGGGACATAAAATGAACATAATTTGATATTGGAAAGGTTGGTTAAGTGTGTGATAAGTTTTGATTGATCTTGATGTTATACTTTAAGGAAAAGGATGTTTGATGCCAATGCATCTAAATGTGAAATGTTTAGAGTGTTAAATGAGGACATAACATAGTGAATGAATTGTTAGCGCATTATGAACAAGATATATTATGGAAAGAGATAGGATTTCAAAAAGGATGAAATTAAGTTGAAAATGATGAATCAAATAAGTTGAATTTTATAGAGTTAATGTAATCAATATGGTAGTTGAATTAGTACGAAATGGGGTCATATTAAAGAAGGTGAATTCTGGAAAATTTGGTGTGAAATGGATTTGAATATATATGTTGAATTCAAGAGAATGGAGGAAGAAAATGTAGGCCACGATCGAGGCCTGGCCAGAAAATATTTCTGTCACGATCGTGGCAGGGACACCACGATTGTGGCCAGATCTATGAAGAAAAAGAGTTGTCTTTTAAGTGAACTTTGAACCAACCAATGCTAGGGTGCTTCCATAAGAATTAATTAGGATTGAATGAGATCTTAAATGAACCTAGCTGATGATGAATGAGGTGAGTAAAGTGCATTAGGTGTTAAAGAATGATTGAAAGATGTTATTAAATGATTATGAGATGTGAATAAAGGAAATATACCTGAGATTGTCAATATGAGCATGGATTATACATTATACATTACACATATACATATGTGTATAATTGAATGTTATAGATTGCGCAGTTAATAATATGTGTGCAATATGTGTATTGCATAATATTGATATACAGGATAGAATGTCAGCATCCAGTCATTTCTGGATCGAGGATAGTCCACTCACTGAGTTCGCAAAGTCACCCCAAAATTTGCAACATATTTTTCAAGCTTAGAAGAGACACCCAGTTAGACTAACTGGAGTCTAACCATTATATTTGAGTAAGAGATAGAGGACGAGATCAGTTGGCGTCTGCATATATTTTGTGTAAATTTAGTATTAAATATTGTATTCCATAAGCTTCATTTATTATAAAAATGAATTATGTTTGTAATAATAGTTATGATCAAATACATTTTGTATCTGTAATGGACCCAAAAGATTATTGAAATTCCAACAATGTGTTTAATGTTTGATCAAATGTGAGTTTGTAATGACAATTGTAATTGGTGATGTTTTAAATAAAATGAGTCGAAACGATTATGAGTTTTTCTAAAAAAGCGTGTGCTGCATGAAAAATTGTAATGGTTATAATTGACTGACTATCCTGTACACCACCCTTGTAGAGTGTATTCTTGAATACCATCAGCATGTTTGGGAATATGTCCTATGGGAGTGGGGTGCTACAATGGGTACTTAAAATCTGAAATTTCAGCAAGCTAAATCTATACATTCACCAAAATTTTTCCAGCAACATATGTAACATCCCGGTCCCACTTAACGGGTCGGATCAGGGAAATGGGTCTACGAGAAGACCAATTAGTGAAGTTAGGATAGACATATACCATGCTCATGCAATTGTGAAAATGTGAATGATTGTGCATGAAAATATTGGTACATGCATTCATGACT
>JANIIA010000004.1:20267841-20278078 GCA_027478495.1 Erythroxylum alaternifolium | reverse complement strand
ACGTCACCCTCGCGGGGCACGGACTCGGGTATCACTGTCGATATCGGGTTCAGGTTCAGCGGGAGTGGGGTGTTACAGTGGAGACTTCTATGATATGCTAATAGCTAACCTTGAGTCTACTAATAACTAATCCTAAGGTCTCTAACCGAATTACTCAGGTTAAATCTTATAGGATTGCGTTATCGATTTATGAGTCCCTTTATTAGGTTTGACCATAATCAGGAGAATTTATGTCATCCTATCTCTAAGGTTGCAAACCCCCTTCTAATCATGGTAGATCTATTCACACTAAGATTTCTCAATATCTACGTATGAAATCAGTTTATGACCTAATATCTTAGGTTATTAGAACATAAATAAAACACGTAATTAGATCACAATATATCAAACAACCAATCGCATTAATAAAAGAATTAAATCATGTCCAAGTATTAACATAAGGTTCATCTAACCTAAATATTAACTGGACGTTTAGTTACACATAATCAAATACAAAATCAAACATACATTGAAAGAAAATATATAGAAAAATAGGCTCATAATTCTAAATCTCCCTGAATGTCTTCTATCGACTTTTCTCGCGATGTAGAGGCCCAATCTTGTATTTTGATGGACATTTCGATAAAATCTTCATGTTTCCCACTTCTCTGGACCAAAATCACACCTAGAGAATGACTACACTTTTAGAAATCACCTCCCAAAAGTCTCCTCCCTACTTTTGCCCACAAAATGTCACTTTTATATTAAATTCTAAGTTTTTTGGTTATGTATGGTTATATGCACGAACGTGCATAATCAAAATATGTCAGATATCTCGGAAGTGCATGCGCGTGCAAAAGTGCATGGTAGTGCATTTCTTTTAGATTGTTGTTTTTCCTAGTTCAGCCGTCTTTTCATCCAGTTTCTTCTCCTTTGAGTCCATACACGCAATTATAACCTAGAAACACACTTAAAGCATATTAAGTACCAAATATATAGGGAATTATACGAAAGATTGTAAAGCCTTTTACAAGGAACAAAAAGAGTGGAGGAAAGTGTGTAGTTTCACTGATGGCAGTAGTTGTGTGAATATGGCTTAGTACTTTATTTGTGGATAAGTTGAGGTTAAAAACTACTAAACATCTAAGACTGTATAAACTACAATGGCTTAACAATAGTGAGAAGTGAAGGGTACTAAATAAGTGAGGGTTCCATTTGCTATTGGAAGGTAACATAATAAGGTCGCTTGTCATGTTGTTCCTATGCAAGCTAGTCGCTTATTGTTAGGTAAACCATAGCAATGGGATAGGAGAGTGAGCTATGATGGGTATCTAAATGGGCACATGGTGGAGAAAGAAAGCAAAAGGTATACTCCTCTTCCTTTGACTCCTAAGCAGATCTTTGAAGATCAATTGCAACTTGCGAAGTCTCATAAAGAGTTTGTTCAAAGAAAGACCAAAAGAAAAAGAAAACAAAGTAAAGAGAAAAATGACAAAAAAAGAAGAAGAGAGAAAAAGCGAAAAAGAGAGAATGAGTGAGGAGCATTTGATCATAGAAAGAAAAGAGGAAAAATGATGAGCTTCTATGCCAAAATAGGGATGTGAGGAAGGCTTTAACCACTCATAGGCCAATGATTGTACTTTTGTACAAAGAGGATTATTTTTCTACTAGAGACCATCAACATTCTTTGCCAAGTGTTGTTACTAATGTTTTACAAGAATAAAATGATGTTTTTCCTGATGATTTACCCTAGAGTTTGCCACATTTGAGAGGGATAGAACATCAAATTGATCTCATTTCTAGAGTTGCTATTCCAAATAAACTAGCATATAAAAGCAATCCTGAAGAGACAAAGGAGCTAAAAAAGCAAGTGGAAGAGATCATGAAGAAAGGACTTATGAGAGAAAGTTTAAGTTCATGTGCAATACACATTTTGTTGGTACTAAAGAAGGATGGAATTTGGTGTATGTGCGTGTGTATTATAGAGTTGTTCATAAAATAACAGTAAAGTATCGACACCTCATACCTCGACTTAATGAAATGTTGGATGAATGACTTGGTGCATTTCACTCTTCTAGAATTGATTTGAAAAGTGGTTATCATCAAATTAGAATAAAAGAAGCTGATTAGTGGAAAACTATTTTTAAAACAAGAAATGGATTGTATGAGTGGTTAGTAATGTCATTTGGCCGAACCAATGCCCCTAGTACATTTATACGATTAATGAACCATATTTTGCATGAGTTTATTGGAAAATTTGTGGTTGTTTATTTGATGACATTCTAGTGTGTAGCAAATCTGTTGATAAGCATATTATGCATTTAAAATGTATGTTTGATGCTTTATGCAAAAACAAGTTATATGCTAACTTGAACAAATGTTCATTTTGCATTTGCATTCATCACCTTATTTTCCTAGGTTATGTTATAAGTTCAAATGGAATTGAAGTAGATAGTGAAAAAGCAATGGCTATTTAAGGATGGCCGACACCTAAGAATGTGAGTGAAGTGAGAAGTTTTCGTGACTTGGCAAGTTTCTATAGGAGATTTGTCAAAGATTTTAGCCCCATTTATACCATTAACTGAGATCATAAAGAAAGGTAAGGGATTTATTTTGGGTAAGGAACAAGAATGTGCGTTTTCTTTGCTAAAGGAGAAGTTGAGTAATGTGCCATTATTGAGGCTACCCAATTTTGATTTAACTTTTGAAATTGAACGTGACACCTTTAGGATTGATATAGTTGTTGTTTTATTACAAGGAAAGAGACATGTTGCTTATTTTAGTAAAAAGTTAAATGGAGCACAACGTAACTACTCAACTTATGAAAAGGGGATGTACGCCTTATTAAGGGCATTGGAAATATAGTAGCATTATTTGTTACCAAAGGAGTTCATGATTCATACAGATCACGAGTCATTGAAACACTTGAAAGGAAAAATTAAGTTAAACAAGTGTCATGCCAAATGGATGGAATTGTTAGGATTTGAGCAATTAAAGGAATTGTATGCACATGATAGTGATTTCTATAATGTTTATAATGCTTGTGAACATGCTTCATTCTGTGATTTTTTATAAGTGTAAGGGATTTCTTTTTAATACGGGGAAATTATCTGTGCCTAATAGTTCAGTTAGGGAATTGCTTATTTATGAAGTTCATAGCGGAGGTCTTATGGGACATTTTGGCATTGACAAAACTTTGAGCATCTTACATGAACACTTCTTTTAGCCTAATATACGTAAGAGTGTTAAGAAAATTTGTTCTACATGCATTTCATGTAGACACGTTAGATCTAGAACTCAACCCGTTGATTATACATGCCTTTGCCAATACCATCAAATCCTTAGGTTGACATTTCAATAGATTTTGTTTTGGGTCTACTAAGGATTAGGAATAGAAAGGACTCAATTTTTGTAGTTGTGGATTGTCTTTCTAAAATGTATCATTTCAACCATGCCATAAAATTGATGATGTTTTACATATTGCTAATTTATTCTTTAAAGAGGTGTGGTTACATGGCATTCTTAAGACTGTTGTGTCCGATCAAAATGTTAAATATTTTAGTCACTTTAGTGAGTTCTTTCATCCAAACTTGATATTAAATTCTTGTTTTTTACTACTTTTCATCCTTAAACTGATGGACAAACTTAAGCAGTAAATAGGAATATGAGAACATTATTGCATGCTTTGATTGGAAGGAATGTTAAACTCAGGAAGATAATCCACCTTTTGTTGAATTTGCATATAATAGGAGTGTGCATTCTACCTCTGGGTTTTCTCCTTTTGAAATTATGTATGGATTTAATCCACTAACTCCTTTGGATCTTTTGCCTATTTCTTTGAGTGATCTTTCTAATACAAATGGACATAAAAGGTGGTTAAATCCATTCATGACAAAGCAAGACAAAAGATAGAGAAGCGAAATGATCAAATTGTATCTCAAGTGAACAAAACAAATTGCTTCTGAAGTGAACAAAGGAAGGCGTATAGTGTCATCGAACCAGGAGCAAGGAAATATTTCCTTCCAAAAGGAAATCAAAATCGGATTCTTGTGGAGACAAACCTTTTCAAGTTATTGCAGAGATCAATGACAATGCATACCACTTCGATCTAACTAGTGAGTATGGGGTTTCGGTTACTTTTAATGTTTCTGCTTTATCTACCTTTGGTATTGATGCAAGATTTGATTTAAGGATGAATCCTTTTGAGGGGAGGGGAAATGGTACAAAGATTGCTCCACATGCCAATAGTGTTCAAGGAAGTGACTTTGAGACTCATCTAGGAGATTTTAGCAAACCAATCATGAGGGTTTAAGCTAAAAGGTTTAAGGAACAACTTCAACTATTTATGCAAAAATGGGTTAATAAAGAGTTATCCAACCATGGAGATTTTTAAGAGCCCAAGTTAACTAATTTAATTGGGCTAAAGGATTAGATTTGGATTTATCCTATCTTTTTTTTTCTTCAGCCATCCTACTAGCGTCCAGATTCATTCCACCTTGATTAGTGTCTAGGTTCAATGTACATTTTGGATGTCCATATTCATTACACCTTGAATAGTGTCTAGATTCAACGTACATTTTGGATGTAACCACTATATAAGGTTGTTTAGTTTCATTTTGGAATATCTAAATGTATTTTCAAACATTTCCTATATGGAATAGGAGAAGGTTTGCTTTCTTGTGATTTTATACTTAAGGTATTGAATTGTTGCAATTGATTTCATCTTTGTATTTCAATTTTGTTTCCTATTTCCATTGTTCTTGATTGCTTTGATCTTGGGTTCAAGGGTAATTTTTGTTAGGTTTTTGTCAAAATGAATTTCTTGGGTGATCGAACAAATCTATTTAAATTACTTTGGTGTGAACCAAATCTGGTTTGAGTGATAAAAAGTTCTAAGAAATGGGTTTTAGGGTTATGCATTAATAAAGGTTAATAATGTTGTTAAATTCAATGAAAAAGGTTAAGGCTCAACTTTGTTATACTAAGAGATAAAGTATGGTAAGGTAATTATCAAAGACATAGGCTTAAACAAGTGTTGAATCTAAGTGTCTTTATCACTTCAATGCTTATAATTTAACAAATATGATCTCAATATGCATAATGAAGGCAAGTTATAGAATTGTTCAACTATGCATGATAACATATATAAAAGAATAAAAGAGCTTAAAAACACTTGTATTCCCTCGTAGGCTCAAAAGCTCATTAAAAAATTGATCTTATGTATGTAAATGGTATGCAATTTTCATTCAAAATAACTACCTAAATGACTACTACAAATATGAGTTACAAAAGCAATTTTATTCTAACTATTATCCTTTTGCATACTAATTCAAATCAATATTCAATATGATTTCAAGTATTTATGGATAGATTTCAACTAATTCAAGATATAGTTAATAAAATTTGATAACAACGATTATATTAAGCTTAAGAAAATCATAATCTCCTTCCCCACACTTAAAATTGTACATTGTTCTTAACGTAAACAATATAAGCATATATAAAGTGGGAAAGTGGAGTTTGGTACTTTCCTGACTTATAAGCTTTTCTAATTCTAGATTTCATGATTTTGGGATTGGCCATCTGATATGATATACTAACATCCTTGCAAAATATAAAGAAAAAGGGATAAAAACAATAAAATAAGATAAAAATAATAATGAAATATTAAACAAAAATAAAAAATATAAATATAAATAACATAACAAATATAAATTTTAATTCTTGAGTTGTCTTCAAATTAGCGCTTGGTTAATGTCTTTAGCTTGAGGTACCTTTTAAGCTTTAAATGGCTTGGTTAAATTAATGTTTTCTGTATTATTATCAAGCTCACAAAATGTACCTTCACTCAATGGCCATTAACTTTAAAATTACCCTTGTATGGATGACTTACCTTGATTACACCGTATAGAAATACTTTATCCACAATGAAAGATCTAGACCAGCTTGATTTAAACTTAACAGGAAACAATCTTAAACGGGAATTGTATAAGAGAAATTGATATCCCTTCTTAAATTGTAATGATTGCTTAATCATCTAATTGAGATAATTTTTGCGTCTCTTTTTATAAATTGTATAATTTTCATAATCCATCAGTCGTCATTGATCCAATTCATTAATTTGGAAGTTTCGCTTTTCACCTGCAAGTTGAAGATAAAAAATCATAAGTTTAATAGCCCAATATACCTTATGTTCTAATTCAATAGGCAGATAACATGTTTTTACGTAGACCAAACTATAAGGTGTAGTGCCAATCGGTGTCTTATATGTTGTTCTATAAGCCTATAGAGCATCATCTAACTTAATTGACCAGTCTTTACTCTGACGCTCTATAGTCTTCTCCAAAATTCGTTTTAAATCCCTACTAGATACCTTGACTTGGCCATTAATTTGAGGGTGGTATAGGGTGGCAACCTATGATTGATTCCATACTTCTTAAGCACCTTTTTGAATTATGCATTACAAAAATGCTTATCAATAATAATTACCCTAGATGTGCCAAAAATAGAAAAATGAGCTTTTAAGGAATTTTACGACAACCCCAGCATCATTTATTGGTAAATCTTGCATTTCCAACCATTGAAAAACCCTAATCAATAGCTACTAGGATATATATATTACCAAACAAAGTTGAGAACGGAAATCAATACCCAAAATATCAAACAATTTACATACGAGAATAATTTTTTGAGGCATTTCATTTCTACAAAAGGCATTACCTGATTGTTGGTATCTATAATAAAAAGCTACATACCACTAGGCATCTTTAAAAATTGACGATCAATAAAAACTTGACTCAAAGATTTTTGAGCCATCCTATTTGCACTATAGTGCCCACCTGTAGGTTAGCATGACAGTGATGTAAGATCTTCCACCCTTCAAAGTGAGGTACTCATCTTCTCACTACTTGGTCTACACAGATACAAAACAAATACAGACCTTCACAACAATAGTCTCTCAAATCAGTAAAGAATTTCTTCTTTTGTTGATAAGATAGACCTTTTGGATTTTCAAGGTGGGATAGACGGTCTGTTGCTAGGTTTTTTGGAAAGTACTTTGCGAGATTATCCTTAACTACATCAAAACTGCTTGAAGCATGTATCGGCCAACTCCATTATCCTCCTCTATTATTACCTCTACTTTAGAGTTGATAAGAATGTTGGCTTTGATCACATTAAATTATTGGAGCTTATAAAGTAGCTTTATATTATATTAATTAACAAACCAAAATAGGTCTTCTTACCATTTTCAATTTTGCATTTGAAAACGTGGGTCACCAAGTCCCTCTTTAACAACACAAGTCCCAGAGTCTTATCTTCTTACCATTTTCAATTTTGCATTTGAAAACGTGGGTCACCAAGTCCCTCCAAGTCCCAGAGTCTATGAGGTACTAGACTTGAATTTACATTCCATATAATGTCACCCTTTCAGAAGTGTGAGTGTAGATTGACTCCTTATCCGTGCAAGGCTTCGTTATCCACTTTAAAAGGAGCATTTTATACATGACTAATAGAATTTATTCCTAGACGTTCATCCTCCTTTAGCAGAAATATACGTGGCCGCTTAGTCCGTGCCACCATTAGTTTTAAAACTGATAAATTTTAAAGTCAAATATAAAATTTGTGTTAATTTTAAGTAATTTTCCAATAATTAACCCATATTTGTATCTAACTATAAGAATATCCTATCATATTGATCAAATTATTTAAATAGATTCAGATCCATAAAACTCGTTGTAGTCAGGACCAATAGTATACAATAATTAAGGAAGCAAAGAAAAGAATCCTTAGAACTGCTAGTATTCATTCTTTAGTTTTAACATATACTTGGGAACTTGTTTCACTTAATCATTCCATACTTATCTGATTTGGCTTTTTTGGTTTTATAATATAAATCAAACCAATCTGCCATGAAAATTCAGGTGTTCATACAAAATTAAATCCCAACTATTTTTCATAAAACGATCATACATTTTTTTTAAATTATTAACCAGGCTAGCACATTCCAACAAGAAAATTAAACCAAATATGACAAGAGAATGTACGTGTATCAAATACCCTATTGGGTAATTAAATTTAATAAAAGCTGATCTATTTCAGAACAAATTATTCAAGTAGATAAAAACATTCAATATTAAAAACTTCCTGCGATTTCAAGATTCCACCAAAGAAAAACAAGCAGGCACAACGTACCTCTAACGTCTGCTTTGTAACCTATACACTTCACCAAGGAGCCGCCATTTCTCCGTAAACTAGAGGAGCTGAACACCAACAAATGCTGCAATTTATATTTCACCTTATAACATTTCAAATGTAAACTTATGCTTATACCTATTACAACAGTTCAGTACATGCTTTCTTGCTATCAAAAATTCACTTTACAGGTAAGACAAAAAGAAAGTAACTGGAAAATTCTCCACCAACCTACATCTTACCTTTCAGAGCCCTAGAAAACCTCAAGACTGAAAGAATGGAAAAGATTCTCACCAATTAAAATTTAAAATACTTCTAGAAAAGAAAACAGGGAAAAAGCTTCAGACTTGAAACGGAAAATGGTAACACCATGTGGCCGCGGCAAGACAAAGACTTGCACATGCCTGCACCAACTAACTTAAATTTGGTCAATATCAGTTACAGGAGAACTGCACGGTTTGTACCCTCAACACACTTGAAGATATTATTGGCAAATGTTTCCAATCTCCATTCCAAATTTTACACTCTCAAATCCAGCCAATGTCCGTAACATCTTCCAATTCCCTCCATCCAAACTTGTTGAAGTTCCCAAAAATATCCCAAGATTGGACTCTGTTTATCTGAATTAGCATAAAGAAAAGTCTTTCAACCACAACCTCAATAATTGCTTGGCCAGTTGATCTGCTGATGCTGAGGCTGCTGGTAGACACTAGATGCAGGTCCAACCATATCAATGGCTCCCGCCATGGCCTGAGTCTGTTGCAGCAGTGGATGGACTGCTGCTGCTGCAGGATGGTACATACTGGCAAAGGTTCCATGGCCAGTCTGTGTTGGGGTAAAAGTCACATGCTGACTTTGAGGAGGAAGGCTGTAGAAAGAACTTGCTGTCAAGTTGGACATATCTCGGCCAGGGGCAGCTATCCACACAGCTGAACCCTCACTCTGCAGAAAAGCAAATTCATCACTTTTGAGGACCAACATTAGTTATCTACTACATTATTAATTCTAGTTCCAACTGCCGTTTCACTTTGAATTTGTATCAAAATTATTAATTTGGATTAAACTTCAGATCTTGATCTTTTTTCAAAAAATCATACATCCAAAAAGCTTAAATTGTTGGGTCAGACAAAATAATTGGATCAAATATTATTCCAACATACTCCCTTCACATGTGAACAAAAAGCAAATCACAAATAACAAATCCAATATAAATAAGGGTAGTGTGGTTTGTACTCAAAGAGGTTGAAGTCATAGAGCTTCAAATATCATGTCAAAAAATCATTCTATCATAATTCTTAAGTTGTTGGGTGAGGTCTAACACTTACGAATGATAGCAAAATTCCAAACTCACAGCAATTACAGAAAAGATGACTGGTCAACAAATCATTGTGATTTTGCTCAGCAAAGCTCTAGAACTACAAAGAGCAAAACAGCAAAAGGAACCAAATCTTGATGAAATAAAACAATTCTGTCATGGCAGTAAATTTTCTTTTCACCAATATCAAGCATGGATTCCATTCTATAAGGGTACTATATGAACATCTAAGAGAGACCATAAAAGCAAAATAAGCAAGAAAAGACTAATGAAACAGCTCCTAGCATATTATTTCTAGCTGCATGAACTATCATTGCAAATTTGATGGTACAATCCAAGCATTCAGTAGGAATAGCAGAGAAAATTCTATCTCTAAATCCACAGAAAATAAGAAGAGCAGCAGCGTACAGTTGTGTGACCATTCAAATCATCAACAGCTAAATACTATCTCCACCAATTATTAGCAATCATATCAATCTACCAAACAGCTGATTGCAAAGTTACCAACATGGAACAATAAGCAGTGATGGCCAACAACAAATAAAAATGCAGCAACAACTTGTCCTGAAGTATTTTTTCGATAATCTAGCAATTTCGCCTTAACAAAAAGAACTCTGAGCTTTGTTCAAACATAATCTACTTTGTTATTTTTTTTGCCCCCTTAAAACCACTCTTTCCAGCTATAGTCCATGGTTTTTTCATTCTTGTGCTGAAATCATCGAACTTTAACAATAAAGTTCGATGATTTCA
>JANIIA010000004.1:20251849-20267741 GCA_027478495.1 Erythroxylum alaternifolium | reverse complement strand
TAGCTGGAAAGAGTGGTTTTAAGGGGGCAAAAAAAAAAACAGATAAGCCAAGATCCTCATTTCAATAAATTAACAAAGAACTTCTGACCTAGACAACATTTTAGAGAAAAAAAAGATATATACAGGTCATTTCTTTAAAGCTTACCTGCTGCCCTGTCATGTAGACGTTGCTTTCTTTGAACTGGGATGCACTGAGATCCTCAATATTTGTGGAATTTCCACCTGTTGATGCAGAATTGGGATTATAACCAGCTGGAGATGAGCCATAGGGCCCATAACCACTTGGCACTCCAATAAGGTTTGAATTCCCAGTACTAGTACCAGGCTTATATTGTGGGTGTGAATATTTGACCCCTGAGGCAGATGCAGTTGGTGGAGCAGGATGTACACCACCAGTTTGAGGCTGCTGGGGAAATGCACCATTACTTAGAAATTGGTGGATGCTGGGAGGTGGAACATAGTACGGGGAAAAGAAGTGGCCATATGAAATGTAGTTTGGAGGATAATGGGATATATGTAACCCAGTAGGTGGCCGAAAGACAGGAACTGGCTGCTGAGTCACAGTTATGGAGCTTTGCATAAGCCCAGCAGTTTGGGTCGCTGATAGAGTTGGACCGGCTGTGGACAGAACTAAGGAATTCCCAGCCTGCAATTGACACAATACAATATGTACGCATGAGGACTCAAAATCTATAGCAATGCTGAGTGTATCTTGCACTGGTGAGTATGAATATGATACATACTAGTTGGCATGACACTAGGATTTCTATCTTCATTGTTCAGAAATTTTCTTTCCTCAGCTAATTTTAGTTAAATCTAGACCTGCATGGTTGTTTTAAGAGTCCAAATGCTTCCTCACAGTTAATAATTTTTGCAGCATCAGATTTAGCACATCTTTCATCTACAAATGGTAGATAAAGTAATTTTCTTGGAACCCATAACTGAATATAAGATGTGACATAGCAGAGAAGACTGTGCTCTAGTTGAACATTCAAGCAACTACAAGGACTGTTGCCTTTTATTTTCTTTATAGACAAAGACTGTTTCCTTTTAAGAATTATTTAGGAACCTCTTCATCTATTCATGACAACTCAAAAGGCTATGTAAAAGGCAACAAAACATCCTATTATGGTGCAATATGAAGCCAAATCAATCCTTTCATCTAAATTAAAAGAAACTACGATCCAAAGTGTGATTTGGCCATGATAAAGTACATATTAACCAATCTAGACAATGCAAGAGTAGAGGCTCTATATAGACACATTTGAGAACTAGATGTCTAACATATAATATGGCAATCGTAACAAATTCCCTTACTGAAGCCAAGTGAAAAACATCTGGATTTAAACTTGAACAATTCACCAGGCTTTTTTCACATATAAAGGCTTTCTAAACAGAATGAATACGTCTTCCACTTGCTAAATTAAAATTTCAAGGGAATGCTTTGTGAAAGCATTTAAAACATAATAGGAAGAAAAGAAATGGGCTGGAGTACATGAACCACAAAATGGCAACACTAATATCTATTCAAGTCCAATGATATTGGCAAGAAGCGGATTGCAAATAAAACCTAAAGTCATTCCTGTACCAAATAGTAGAAGACGAACTATTCACTTCATAAGAATTAGCAACAAAATCTCGTATTTGGAAAATGAATGAATAATTTTTTCTGTTCTCAATAACCCATCTGCATAAGGTGACGTGATGATTTGAGTAGACAAGCACAAGGAGAACTGAAACAAGTCCTAGGAAATTCTAATCATTCAATGAACAAAGAGATATTTCCTAGGAAAGATATTCAAGAAAGGAAGACTTAAACCTTGTTGATAAAATTATCGTAAAGAGAATAAAATATAGAAACCTCTTGGGGAGACTGGGTAGCATGTGGAGGCAATACAGTAACATTGCCATTGTATTTTGAAGCAATTCCAGTAGAAGGCAAGGGAGAAACACGACCATCATTATCAGCATCAGATCGATAAAATTGAGCATAATAACTCACAGGATCACATGGTTGCTGGACCTAGATAAAGAAACCAGTAAAATGACCATTAACACTTGGTTTAGGTCCATAGACAAAATGAATTCTGCCATCACACCTTATTTTGAGGAGTCACAACTACCGGAATTAAAGACATCTGTTATCAAAATAAGGAATTTAAAGCTTCCAGAATTTGCAACTGCAGCAATATGAAAACTTCAATGTAGTCTTTTTCTCCTACCCCTTTTCCCTTTTCTATTATAATAATACCAGAAGCATAACTTAGCTTCAGAAAAAGACAGGAACAGTGCAATATCTGAGACATTAGGTAAATGGACTTGGGATTGAAATCTTACTACAAAACTAGGAAGGCGAGAAACATCGCGGGCTTGAGATTCTAAGTTTTCAAATGGTGCAATCTGACTGCCTATCACTGGAGGAACGAAACCAAAGTTGTAGACTGGAGAAGTATGCACCATTGAGTATTGATGCCCTCCAGAAATAAATGCAGTCTCTGGCTTGAATTCATTGCACCCTGATACTCTATTGGACGAAACATCACCCTCGGCACATAAATTTCCAGGTTCTTGGGAAGGTGAGCGAGAAATATCTGGATATGCACCATCCTCTGTTGTAACCAATGCACTTTGGCTGCTGAATCCAAATAGATACAAGGACATTATCAACATGTAGTCAAATATAAAACAAGATAAAGAGTCAAATTATCAACAGTTAGGTTGCCAAACTTCCTTTTTAAAACCTTAAACACCTGGGACTTCTCAGCAAACTATCTACCAAATTTTTGGATTATGAAACAGATGTAAATGAGCATTACACACTTATTAATCAGTTAATAAAATCATCTTTGAATGATTACATCTTCGCCAAAGGAATAATTTTAATAAGAATTTGGAGATTAACTCCTAGCTGGAAATGTCAAGAACAGATTTTGCATATAAACAATAAGTTACGGGCAGAACGACAAAATAAATAAACTTGGATAACATCGAACTCTCTAATTTGAAACAATAACTAGGTGTGTTCAAATCTCATTCGATAGGCAGCTACTACACAAAGCATTACATGCCAGGTTAGATATGTTAGACAAAAAGCACAAGATAGACAAAAAGCACAAGGACACTTACCTTGTAGGCTGCTCCTCTGAATTTTTCTCAGTAACTTGAGAAGTTTCAGATATAGGTGTAGAGCTCTTGTCATTCTGTGGAGCACTCATATCACTGGGTATTACTGTAAAAGTAGCATCAAAACTTCCAAAACTTAACTTGGTTCTTTCAGATTCAGGGACATGGATGTGGTTCGGAATGATTACATGTTGACGTGGTGGAAGATGCAACTCCAGCTTTTTCTGCAGCTTAGAAATCGACTCTTCTGAATCATGGACACTTGATACAATCTGTGATGGTCCTTTCCCTTCAACAGGATTATTATGAAAATCAGACGAGCCTACAGTTCCAATCCCTTGAGGCAAAGTAGAGTTTGTTGGCTTTGGTTTCCACTCCTTGTTGGGGCCAGCTACCAATGAACAGAAGGACCAGTAAACATATAGATCGTAAGAAATTTACCAGATCACAGAAACTAGCTGAAAAATGGAAATAAGCAGGGATGGCTAGGAGCCATGCCTTCCAAAGTTCTTTTATATTTTATCAAATTGCTGTATCCAGGAGTGTGTTTATATAAAATAGCTTAAGAAAGAACACAAGAAGAGTAGGGTGCAAGAATCTAGCATCCCAAACTCAAGATAACATTTTTGTTCTCTTTGGTAACCTCAAATCTCATCACTTTCAATCTATAGTTCAGAAAATCATAATGCAGAAGAAAGAAAAGGGAAGTACCTAAGTCAGCAAGAAGGAAAAAAATAAGCACAATTGGAATGGGATCAGGGTTATGAAATTCCATGTCTAATATCCACAAAGTATCAATTACCTTTTTAGAAACTTGAGCCGAAAGTCAACAAAATCTAATTACTTACAGTTATTCTATAAAATCTGGATGGGTATCAAAACCTAAACAACAATAGAAAAGTGGCATATGTTCATCAATAACAAAATAGTTCAGAAGATTAAGAATCTTCCATACAAAAGCTAAATCACATACCTTTCTGAGGGCCCCCTATCTGTTGTGACCTAGTAATGTAGTTAGAGGAAGGCCTGCCACTGAAGGAGCCAGAATGGCCTGATATAACTGAGGGTTGTGAAGTGTCACTGAGCTGGCTCTTCACAGTTCCCTGAGGTTCACTCGGTATTTTCCCTTGCAAGGAGGTAACAATCTCAGGAGCTGCAGTCCGATGTTAGGAAAGTTAAAATTCCAATTCTTTATTAATACAAAACAGCAACAATTTCATAACATAGCCAAATCCCTGACCTGACTTCTCAGTAGAAATTTCTGTATTTGATTCACCTAGAGTCAGATGACTTCCGACATCACATTTGATTGCACCAGGGAGCCTTAAATTATTAGTTGGCACTATGACAGCATCTGATGGTGAAAAACAGACTGTTGATGAAGATGCTGGAGTCACAAACACCAAGGAGTTACTGGAGCATGTCATAGACTCCACACATGTTTCTGCAGCTCCTAATCCTACACTGGAGGTTTTGTCAGTTTCAAGAGGGGAACTTGTGTTTCCCAATTTATCAACACCAATAGTTGAAGAAATCACTTCTTGTTGAGTTACACCACTTGCTGAAAGCAAACTAGCAGCACTTATTGCATGCAGGCTTTCAGAAATTATGGTGGAAGATCCATTAGCAACAATATAAGTACAGCTGCAGAAAAATCAAAGAAATTGCTTATTAAATCCTCACAAACCCCACATGATATATAACAACCATATTTTAAACTTGTAAACTTATGCTACCTTGCAGGAATAGTTGTTTCTTTATTTTCTTCCTCTGAAGCTGTCAACAAAATAACAGCCCCCTTCAATGCATCTTGGTTGTTTCCACTGTCCCTCCCATTTGCAGAACTCTTACCACCATTTGCATCTAATAAATGCTCGAGTCAACATGCAGATTGGACATTACTTATCAGATAAAACTTGTACAGTCTGCATCAACATGATGACAGACTCCAGTATGTGAACATTATCAACCACAACTACATCAGGGACAGGGATTTAAACCAGTTATCTGAAATAATCAAATGCCTACCTGCTAAGGTTATTTCAGCCTTAAGAACTAGTTGCAAACAGAACAAAATAACTATGTGAAGTGAACTGCACATGTTCATATTTAAATGGTTCTTTAACTTTATAGGATGACTGACATAGTGGAAAAAATATAAACTTAAATTGTTCACTATTTACAGATTTACATCAGCATGTCATATAAACATTTCTCTGTTATACAAAATTCTTAAGTTTGATAAGGATGAGGTCTTTAAGCAATGGAGTTAAAGATTGACTAGTGCCTTGTTTTCCAGCTCATAACACGATATATCTCAACAAATTACCACACTCATGTATGAATATTGAGCCTTCATGTATTGCTCAGCGCATGTGGATCACCTAGGGTTCATAAGCCAATCCTAGTAGTAAGTCTCATGCACATTAGGCATTCTTTTATTAATACTGGCTCAAAGATATATCCAAGAAAAGTTGCATTTGTAACTATTTAATTCTTTACACATCACAGGTAAACACAGCAGTGTAACCACAACGTCTGAAACCGAGTGAGCACTCAAGCAAATGTAGTTCTTTCAGGCCATATATCAGAAGTTTTTCTAACCATGTGCTGAGTAACGAGGTGTAAAATTCACCCGAAGATTCCTGCTCCCATGCCCTTGGGAAAAAATTCTCCCTCGAGAGTCTACAGACTCTCTATTACCCACGTTCTGCATTTCAGATCAAATTATCAACAACACATAGTTCCAATCCAATGCAATTCACAAAGAACAAATACAACCTGTATGTACACACATCTCGAACAAGAAGATATAGCAGAGTCAAGAAAAGCAACTACGTAGATACATCAGAGTTAAGAAAAGTAACTTAGTTCTTTACCTCCCATAAATGAGAAGCCAAAAGCCCAATCTACATCCCCTTGCTCTTATTTCTTCCTTTGTGATTTACTTTATCCTCCTAAGGCAACTTTACCTACTTTCTTATATTTCAAAGCAGAAATTATTTTTTTTCAAAAAGATCCAATAATGATTAACCCCAAAATTCTATTCTTGACCTACAGAATTCAGAAATATAGTTTTGAGGTGCTTTTGGCTTTTCTCTGGTTTATCGTTTCAGATTCGCTGCCTCTTAAGTTTGTTGTGTATTCTTTTAGGGCAACTCAAAGGCTTCATTAAGTTACAACAATAATCAGTGTAATTACAATTTCAGTTTTAAAACTATTTCCTTCCTGTAGCGTTCTACCTGAGTTTCTGTTCCAGAGATGTCATTATAGGTTTTCTTTATCGCTTTCTTGACGTGCCAAATATGCACACAAACTCAAAGCAGATGAAAGACATCATAATCAGTCTTAACACAGTTACAGGAAATTGGAAGCTTAAGTTTAATTACAAGGAACATGCTGTTATTGCAATCTAATTAACCACAAGAATGCAAAGAAAACATGGAATAACAATCTACAACATGAAAGAAAAAATACTAACAAGGGCTCCATGACTATATTTTGAACAAATACTGACAACGACTCCATGACTGCATTTAGAAATAAACTAACTACGACTCCTTGACTTTGTTTATCCTCACTCAATAAAAACTAATCGGATGAACAACTCAACTAGAATGAAGCAACATCCACATACATATTCCTGAAAGGTGTCTTACCTCTTTTCGCTTGTCGCGTTTTCTTTTGACCTCATGAAATGTGTCTGCGAAACAACACAGGCAATAGTTAATATGTTAACAAGGAAAATTCAAATGGAAAGGCTCGAAATAATAAGCACAAACAATATGGTCAACTAATTTTCTAGTTATCTTCACTGGTTATTACTCCCCGTTTGAGCAGACAAGTAGAGAGTTCGTAAGAAATCCAGCGAGATTCAATACAAACTAGAAAATAAAAGGTATCAGCTTTGAAATGCAGCAATAGCAGTGAAAGAGGATGGGGAAAAACAAAACCATTTATTCCCCCAATCCCGTCAATCTTACTCCGAAATCATTTTCCCAAATCAAATTTACCAAAAGAAAAACAAAACCGAAAGCATTCGTATAATTAAAAGGTGTAACTTAGCCCCATCAGTTAAAAAAAGAATTTTAAAAATTAAAAAGAAAAAAGAGTGAAACCCATTTCAATCCACCTATCTTAAAGGCTATATATGAAAACCAAATCTAATATAGTGACCGATTTCGTAGAAATGGTTAATCAAACATAAAAACTCCTTTCATGCTCTGTACAAAAATGAGCTGGACGAAAGAGAACGAAACAAGTGCAACAAAAAGCAAATAATCAAAACAATTTACCCTGAAGGAGAAGCTTTTGAGTGGTTTCATTTGGATCCATAGAACACTCCTTAAGCATTGCATAGATTTCTTCTTCACTGTGATTGCCCGTGATCTCCTTTATGTTCTGGATCATCTTCCTTGTAGTGCTAGGAATTGAAAGCTGAGCCCCAGTGCTACTCATCTTCTCCAGTTCACTATCAATAGAAAAGAATAGCAAAATGTTTTATCATATAAGTCTAAAATGATGGGAGGTAAAGAGGAAAAGGGATATGTTTTATTGAGAATTAAAGGCTAAGAGAAATAGGGATGGCTAGTACAAGTCTGATTGTGCGTTTATTTGGTTTTTTTGCTGTTTGAATTGATCTAAGGTAAGAGGAACAAGAAGAAAAAAGAAAGAAATGAAAAAAAAAAAAAAAGAGCAAAAGGGTCTGCGAGGAAATGAGAGGGAGCAATGTGCGTAGTGCAGCGTAGCGTTGCGTGATGCTATGGACTAATTACTGTATTATATGAATGTTAAAGTACAAATACCACGATACCGTTTTAGTACGATTTTTGTCAATATACACAATCCGAAGAGCTTCAAAAATATAAAAATTTAAGAAATTACTTTTGATAGAACCATAGGGAAAAAAATTAAAAACAATAGTCAAAGACATAAATAATCATCTATATAAATAAAAATAAAGATCAAAAATCAAAAAGATAAAAATAAGTAAAAAATTAAATAGATAAGAACAAAAACAATTAAGTCAATAAAAAAACAAACATTTGCGAAAAATACGGAATAAATTAAATAATTGAAAGAGTAAGTGTTACAAACAAAATTATTTAGGCTAACTAAAAGACACAGGAATTTGAGAAAAATGTTCAAAAGGCCTATAAAAAGAGAAAGACCTATTTATATAAGGCCATCTACTCGTATCCTAGTTCGCTAAAGTTTTCCATAAAGGATCAAGTCCTCGGTAAGTTCTAGTAGAGTTATATTATTCTACCCTCAATTCTTCTTGGATCTTCATATTCTTCTCTTGTACTTCATAAGTATAATCTTCTTGTATCTTCTCACGGAGTGTCAGGTTGTCTCCTTTTTAACATTTCCAAACTACTTAAACTTTGTCTCCCTTAGTTTACTATTAGCTACCTTTAACTTGTCTTTTACTACTACATTCTTGATCTTATCTCTTCTTGTAAGGTTGTACGTCCAATAGAGCATCCTCATCTCCTTCACCATTAATTTATGACTATGTATTTGTTTGATAGGCCAACAAATTTGCCCTATAAAGTATGGTCAACTTAATTGCTAAACGATAGAATTTATCTTTTAGCTTGAGTGGTATTTTCCTCTCACTTAAAATTCCTGATGTACCCTTTTATTTAAATCACTGTGATTTGATACAATGAACTATATTGTCATTTATCTTGCTAATACTTTGGATGATGAATTCAGAGCACTTAAAATAATCTTTCTATGATATAATTTATGTACCAATCTTGATCTCTACATCGGCTACAACCCTACAACCTAAAAAGTTATACTCTAAAAATTTAATATTAGTCTTGCTCAATTTAAAGTCTTTTAACGCTAACATATCCCTCCAAAATTTTGACTTGATATTAACATCCTCTTTTGTTTTATCCACTAAAATAAAGCTATGGGTAAACAATATATACTAAGGCACATCTCATTGGATATTCTTGATAAACTCATTGACAACTACTGCAAACAGGAAGGGACTAAACGAGGATCCTCGTTGTAGCCTAATATCAATAGAAAAATACTTTATATCTTTTCTTGTTCTCCTTACTTTAGACTTAACATATTCATACAAATCCATAATAACTCGTAAATAGGCACAAAAAAAATCCTTTAGCTTATAAACACCTTCATATGACTTCTTTAAGTACCTTGTTATAGTCCTTGTCTAAATCAATGAAAATCAAGTGTAGGTCCTTTTATCTATCCTTATAATATTTCATTAATCATATAAGATGATGTATGGATTATATCATAGACCTCCCTAGCATGAAACCAAATTGGTTCTCTAAGATAGATGCATCCTTTCTCACTCTCTTCTCAACTAACCTCTTTTATAACTTCATGTCATGTTTGAGTAGTTTGATGCCTCCATAGTTATTATAGCTTTAAATTTCCCCTTTGTTATTATAAAGAACGATTAGTTTTTAAGTCTCCACTCACCCAACATCTTAGCAAACTTGAGGATCACATTAAAAAGCTTAGTTAACAAGTAAGACCTTTTTCTCCTAGGCTCTTTTATACCTCTATGGGTAACTCATCAAGTCCTACTATTCTTGGACTCTTCATCTTCCTCGAAGCTCCCCTAATTTGTTCACCCGTGAAATGTTAGCAATAAGTGAAGGAACAATTGCTACAAATACTTCCATAAAGTCCTTTTCAAATTCAGGACAACTATCTAATTGTAATTGACAATCATGGCATTTATATGACCTACTCTGATATGAAGTTAATAGATTCAATCTTATTTAACTAGACTTTAATTTGATTTTAAATTTTTTAAAAAAATTTTGAATTTCAAATCAAATTTGAACCTAGAGTTAATAGCTAGGCTTGACTCAAAACATGAATGTGTCAAATAAAAGAGACATCATTTTAAATTGTTTAATAAAAATATTTTAGAAATAATCTTGGCTTGAATTCGATTACGCTTCAAGTCACCTAAGTCCGATCAAACTCGAGCTCAAGTCATGATTCTCAAGTTCGTTTGGATCTTGAGCCAAGCTCGAAACTTTATAAAGAATTTTAAATTTTGTTACATCTCCGATCTAATATTATCCCCACTAAACATATCATCTTCAGTAATAGGAAAGAACTTAGATCTTATCATAAAATATAAACTCCTTGTTTTATAATTTTAAACACCTACTTCATACATATACCATATATGTATTAACTACCTAATTTGATTTTAGTTAGTTGAAAATATAATTAAGAATGTATTTATTACAATTCAATTATTGACAATTAAGTATATATAATTAGTTGTTTATACCCTTTTATTAAATCAATTTTAATTATCATGTAGATGCATGTATAAAATTGCATTCTTCTTAAAGAGAAATTAGATCATTATAATTCTATCTCTTCTCTCCATCCTAATATCTTTTTTTCTCTCTCTTTATCCCTTCTTCTAATTTTATGCCCATTTTTTTACAACTTTTGGGATAGTTGTTTAGATGGTTTCTTTCTCACTTAAGCAATAGTCAATTTCTTTTCCATTCAAAACTAGATACCATGCCTAATTGTCATCGTGCCCATTGCCATCTAGCCTTTCCTATTGATCCCCTATGCGTTGTCATTATTACCTCAAATCCTACTCATAAAACCTTAGCTTGCCAAATCATCAGCTCTCATTTAGCTCCTTTAGCCTTAAAGGAAAATCAACATACTTAACTTATCAACGAGATCCCTTGTTTCCATCTGAAACTTTAATAGTTCATAATACTCTAGCTTTGTCCCCTAGTACTATTATAACCCCTCTAAGAGGTCCCCTGAAAGCACTAATCTCTTCAATCACCATACCTTCAGCCTCAAAAAGAACTTGGAGTCAAGCGGTGGGTGATTCCTTAACTTTTAACAAGTTGAGATAACTACTTGTGCCATATGATTCTTTGTTCCCAAATGGTCCTCAGGTTATACCTCCCATCAAAATACTCCAGCACGGAGCAACGAAATTTCCAAATGCCTTGGTGGGTTTCTTTCCAAATAAGATGATTGCTGATGAAGGAAAGGCCTGAAAGTGATCGGAATAGGATCTAGTGGTTATTGGAAAAGTTTTGGGCAATTTGGTTTTTATCAGATAAAACTGGAATAGGAAATATGAAGATGTTTTTGGGTTAATTGGCTGGGAATTTGGTTTCAAGGAAACAAGCAAAGTTGTAGTACTTTTTGTGAACTACGATTTAGACATAATAATTGGATTAATCAGATAAGGAATGATTGAGTTATGGTGCATTTTGTGGTGACATGTTAATGTGGGCAATAGAATGAAGGTAGATGATGAAAATGGAAATTTTAAGGTGGCTGGGGTTCGAATTGGGTGAAGATGTCTATGGAGATTTGTAATTTAGGATGTGGGGAATAAACTTGAAGAAGGAAAATTTTTTATTTGATGAACATAAGAAACAGGAACTGGAAAACGAAATTGGAACTCGGACAGAATTCTGAAAATCGTACAACACATAAACGATTGAATGTTTTCGGTAAACAAACTAGCCCTTTTGATTATTTTCAGAAAAATAATCAAACCCAATGATTGTTCTTTGGAAAAAACAATCAAAACCCAGACAATTCCTTGACAAAAGATTGAGAGACAATCTCAACTTTTCCTTATATTTTTCTCCAATTGAAATGTCAGAAAATCTGCTACTCCTAGGCTTCGAACAACTCAATATGATTAGGTGCAAAAACACAAGCTTTGAAGTCACCAAATGGGCTTAACATCACATGGAACTTTAAGAACAAGTGCAGCCTAACTTCTTCCTCTAAGACTTCAATCGACTCTTTTTGGACCTCAACTCCACCTGATGGTTTTTCTCCAAGCCCCATAGCTTCCATATCTTTAATTACAAGCTTGAATGGCCCTCCATCAATTGCCTTCCCAATCGTTCAATATTAGGCTATGAACAACTATTCAAAGTATAACGTTGCAAACCACATATGCACTTCCTCTTTGATACATTTATTTAAACATTGTTTTATTCTTATTCTTTTTCTTTCTTTTTTTTTCCATTTTCTTTTTCTTTTCCTTTCCTTTTCTTTTGCTTTTCTCTTTTTCTTTCTTTTCTTTTTTCTCATAAAAATTAAAATGAACTACATCAACATAGGAATTTCAATGATAAGACTTAAAATAATATCCTAACATTATAACCAACCCACACATATTCATACCCCCACACTTAGAATTTTGTACATCCATAAACTCAAAAATCAACAAATGTTCTACTAGCTTCAAGGCTCAGGATGGACATTTGGTTATATTAAAGCATGTACTATGGCTAATACACAAATAAAAGGCAAATAAAACTTAAGGGGGCTTATTAAAAAGGAAAATCATATAATAGATAGGCTAAAGTAGTTCAAAAAAGCGAAGAATGCCTAATCATATCTATGTTAATAAATGTGATAAAAATGTGGTCTCGAATAGAAATTCAAGGCAAAATCAGGATGTACAGGTCATGAAGGTCACACATTATCAAAAGAAAATGAGACTGATATGAATGTATCAGTCTATAAAGGCTCAAAATCTCACTAGCTTTGTCTACCACTAATCACTATTCTTTTAAAAGATAATGCACATCGACCAATCACAAGAGTAAAAATACATGCTAAAGTTACTATAAAATTCTCTACCAAATTCACATTTTAATTATGACTATGTAATCCTAGAAGCAATAAAAAACAAGTAAATTTTTGTTTGTTTGCTTTATTCTTTCTCTCATTTTGATCGAAACTTAAAACAAGCAAGAAACAAACCAATAATAAAACACACATGCATATAAAAAAAATGCAAAAAAATAAAAGAAAAGAAATTTACTTTCCTTGGATTGCCTCCCAAGAAAAACCTTTGTTTAGTGGCATTGGCTCGACTATATGTTTTCTCCTCACGTGATAAAATTATGATCTTTAAGTAGTACAATTTGAGTCATTTCCAGTGAGGTTGTTCAAGATAGGGTATTGTAAATAACTAACACTAAACAAAAAATGAAAAGATCAAGATTAACTGAAAAGAAATAAATTGTAAACAAATATATACAAAACACCAATTAAAATCAAGAACAAAAGCTAAAACACTGCACTGCCCGACAACGACGCCAAAATTGATAACGTGTCGTAACGCTAATCAAAATAAACTAGACTACTACTATAGTAGTAGTGAGTCTAGGTCGATCCCACAGAGAGTGTGTGTAAAGTTTATGAAATAAAATTAATCAGTGTTTAGGTTTTAAGGAGTTCTGGTTTTAAAAATAAGAAAATAAAATAAAACTAACCTAATGAAAACAAATTAAAGAAAACATACAAAAAAATGATGAAAGTGGTGAATTCATTCGAAATCCGGTTCTTCACAATTTTATGATGCTATCTATGAAATTTGATGTTGAGATATCTTACATGCATGCAAATCCATGCATAATCTATGCAAAATCGATGCAGCCATGCATGAGTGAGTGATGCTTTCCTTGTTTATTTTCTTCGTTTAGACTGAATTTTCTAGATTTTCTTCTAGTCCAACAAACATTATTTTGAAGAGCTTTTCTTGTCTAATTTTCTTCTTCTTACTCCCTGAGGACAAGTGAATATTAATCTTTGGAAAGTGGCCCAAATATCATACTTTCAACTCACTTTAACTTTAGTTTCGAATTGTGCCTAAAATCACAAATAAGTCAAAGTAAGTATCTTAAGCATTTTCATAAAAATAATCACCAAGTGTTATGGAATAAATTCATAATCAATTAAGTCACACTCCATATGTAGAACTATTTCTTTTATGATGGATTAACACAATAATATTAGTATACGGTGGTCATTGCAGTAGGAGGAGTTGTGGGATAGAAAATAGTTGAAGAAACATATGAGATCTTCAAAATGTTAGGGGCCAATTCTCAACAAAAGAGCATGAGGGGAAGAAGAGTTGGAATTCATGAAGTGAGCTTGAATCAAGAATTGGATACGCAGTTAGCTGAGTTAACAAGGTATGTAAAGATGCTGACTATAAGACTACCTTAAAACATTCCAAATCAAGAGGTATATCGTATATGTGGAACTTGTGGTTATAGAGCTAACATTTGTTTATATTCTTGTGGGCCTTTTATAGATGGGGAAGAATAAGTGAACTCACTCAATAGTTTTCAACTAAGGGAGTGAAATGATCCTTACTCAAACACCTACAACCCTAGCTGGAGAACGAACCCCAATTTTTTTTAGAAGACCAACAATCAACCGATGTAACCCTAACCACAATATTAGAATTTTCAAAGGCTAAACTTTTTCCGAGGGTAATCCTCAAATGACAACCTACTGAGAAAACCTTTTCTGGAGAAAGCCTAAATTCATTGATTCAGGTCATAACTTAGAATCAAGAAATGAACAATAAGAGATTCGACTCCTTAGAAATAGTTGTCAAGAGGATTGAGATTCAAGTGGGGCAACTTGTAGCTAAAATGCATAACAATTAAAAGGGAAGGTTACCCAGTCAACCCGAGCAAGCCCAAGTGATCACCATTTTAAGAAGTGGTAAAGTGATTAACAATCATATTGAGTTTCCTTCTGAGTTGCTTGATATTGATAATCAAGAGAAGGAAAGCCTCACCAAAGAAGAAGATGAGCAAAATGAGAAAAGCAATGGGAGAAACTCTTCAAGTCATATTCAAAAGGGTAAACAACTTAAGCGTGATACCAAGGAAAATAAAGGAAAAAAACTACACAAGGTGACGGATCTTTGTCGACCACCAATTCCATATCCAAACTGCCTTAAGGAATCAAAATAAGATAAGCAGTTTTCCTATCTATAAAGCATGCTTTCTAAGGTTAATGTTAATCTACCTTGTTAGATGTGATCCAGAATATTCTGGCTTATGTCAAGTTCCTCAAGGAACTAAGCACAAAGAAATGAAATTTTGAGCATAACAAAAAGGTATTGGTTTAAGAAGTAGCAAGTGCAATTCTGCAGCAGCATACTCCCCAAAACTGAAAGACCTAGGACATTTTATCGTGAAAGTATCGATGGGTAATAGGGATGAGGTTAAGGGTATGCTTGATCTCAGAGTAAGTATAAACCTTATGTCCAACTTTACTTATGATAAATGGGATCTAGGATAGTTAAAACCTACAAATATGTGCTTACAATTAGCTGATAGGTCAATTCATTATTCGAAAGAAATAATGGAGGATGTGTTAGTGACAGTTAGAGGATTAATTGTTTCTGTAGACTTTGTGGTCTTAGACATGGGGGAGGTTAGATAATAAGGGAAGGAGCACACCACACTCCTAAGGAGACCTTTTATGGCCACTACCAATACCTTGATTGACGTGAAGAATACGAAACTGAGCATGACTGTTTTGGAAGAAGCAGTAGAATTTTCGATCTTTAATGTTGAACCTATTTCATAACTCTATTTTTTAAGACTGTTCTTTTGTTGATCAATTGATGCTGCATATTGTGAATTTGCCTTACAGCAAGAAGAAGGAAAGAAGTTGGACTGGGTTAAGGAGAGTTATGAATGATATCAATTTACAACATGCCACTATTGTAGCGCCCCCTCACCGCAGGGTATACACCGGGACGCTCGTAGGTCATTCCGATACAAATCCTACGATAAGGGTGAGCTACGAAAAATTACTACAATACTTCACATGGCATCATAATAATCATGCATCAATATAAAATCACTATCTTTTGAAACCATAAACTTTCCTCATTGCATTTCATCAAAATCAGAAATTTACATATCTGTCATAG
>JANIIA010000004.1:20193890-20211334 GCA_027478495.1 Erythroxylum alaternifolium | reverse complement strand
TCCCTTACTAATATATAACATTACTTTTTTATAGGACCAAATACAGCAGACTATTGAGCGGCGATCTCAGCAATATGAAAATGTTGATGAGGTTGATACTTACTTGGAAGCAGTTGATGGTAGGGATCGTCGTGGGAGGACATTCGGACTAGGGTTATTTGTGAATACTTGTTATTCACAATCCTCCACGTCGAGTACAGCAGCATCTACTAGGCAGTCCAACAAAGTAGAGGTGCTTGAGAGCACGGTGCTGACATTGTCCACTCAGTTGCAATAGACGTTGGAAGAGGTGCGTCAGTTACAAGAGACGATGGTTGCGCAACAACAGACGATAGCAACGCAATAACAGTCGTTAGATTTATACGCTCAGCTGCGTTGGGAAATCGATGAATTGAAGAGCAAGGACAGCAGGCCACCGCACCTACCAGACGATCTACCTGCTCCTGATCAGTAGTATAGTATTGGTCATTGACTTTGTATTACAGATATTATTATTTACAATGTAATATTTTTATTATTAATTAAGATTTTTTAATTTATATTCATTAATCATAATTTTTATTTAATTATTTATATCTAATTAAATATATATTATTAATAAAATTTTTCAACGGTTATAATTTAATATAATAGAAATATATATTTTAAAAAAATTTAATAAAAGTTTTACTGACGGAAATATGCAAGATTTCTGTCGGTAATTGTCTACATACTATCCCGACGGACAATAATTTTCGTCGGTAATAGTTTCGAATTTACCGACGGACAAAACGTTACCGTCGGTAATTTTACCGACCGTATTAGAAACATTCCGATGCTAAATTTACATACGGGTAAGCCACCCGTCGGTAAATTTAGCGACGGAATACTTCGAACGATTGGTAACTTTTTGGTTGATTTTACCGACGGTTTATTTTGTCTATCGGTAATTTTACCGACAGTAGAGAAGCTTTCCGTCGGTAAGTTTAGCTACGGCCTAATCTCTGACGGTTTTGGCCGTCGGTTTATTCCGTCGGTAATATTATATATCGACGGAATATTTGTCATTTCCGTCGGTATTTTTCGTCCCTAATATACTATTTTCTTGTAGTGCACTTTCACTGAAAAGAATAGAGATTAACAACAATATCCACATTCTAGAAATACTATAATGATATTTCATCAAAAATTTACAAAATCAAATTTATACATACAAAAGGCCACTAACTAGAAAATGCTAATTATAACTTAATAAATGAAAGAGAGATAAATTGCAAGTGAAGAAGGAAATAAGGGTTAAAAATTATCAACTATGATATATGCAAAATGAGAGAGAGAAAAATTACCTAAACAAACTTTAATTTGAATTGAAATAATACTTAGAATAACAATTAATAAATATCATATATAATCAAATTAAAAATTTTCAATTTATTTGAATAAACTACGATTGAAATTGAAATAAAAAACAAAAAAGATAAATATACCTAAAATTTAATATGAGTTTCAATTTGAAAATAAAAATTGAAAAGGCTATTATACACATAATCAAATTTTAAATTTTTACCCAGGCTTCAAATTAAAAAAATTAATGAAAAAATTGAAAATTCAAAGGAAAAATAAAGAAAAAAAAAGAGATTTAGAGAGAATGAATGAGGTGCATTTCTTACTTAGATGGGAATAACGTTGATGGTGGCAAGGCCAAGCTAAATTCGTCAATTTAAAGCCTTCTCTTACTGAATTTCAATTAAAAAATGTAAAATTTGACATTTAGCTAGAACAATTTCACTTTGAACTGCATGCTTCTATTGTTGTTTTATCTCCTAAAAAGAAGTTTTCATATATATATGATGATGAACTAAGGCTTTTTCTTTTACAAAATTGAGATTGGTGTTTACTCCCTAAATAACCTCCTTTAAATCTTTACAAAAAAAAAACTCTTTTAAGACTTATTTCGCTCAAATGGAAAATGTATATGTTGTAAAATAATTTGTAATTAATAGGCCATTAATGAATGTGGGTCTTCTTGCCCTTGCTTAAGACTATCATAAATGAAGGGTCAAAGAGAGCCAGAAAGAATGGATGGGGCGTCAAAGAGAGCGAGAAAGAATGGTTGGCGGGTTTGTCAACTGAATTTCATCTTAGTTAGTGCTTGTTTAGATGAGCTTATATCAGTAGAGCTTTTATGAGAAGAACTTTTTTAAGAAAAGTTTTTTTAAGAAGTTAGTTGACTGTTTGACTGTCATTTAAAAAAGAACTTTTTTGAAAAAGCTTCATACAATAGACTGTGTGGCAACATAAAATTAAAAACACTTTTAATTTTAACTATATTTTATTTTGTAATAAAAATTATATATATATATATATAATATTTAAAGTATATTAAACAATATGCAAAGCACAATATATTAGGCTTACATTTGATTTGAAAGAATTTAACTACAATATGCAAAGCACAATATATTAGGTTTACATTTATAATACAAGAAGATTTATAATATGTACCCTCGCATCATTCATTTCGTTATTTGGTAGCTCGTCTAAATGATTTTCTTCAACGCCTTCATTTTCATTTTCAAAAAAGCGAAGAAATAACAGACGCTAGCACAAAAACTATACATCAAATTCTTTTATTAACTTAATGACCACCTTGTAAGAATAGGAAATATCTATAAACGCAAGATAATGAGATTTCTAGTGCTAGCATTATGGGTGTTATTCAGAGATGCAAAAGTAAAATCAACAATGAAAATACATCAATTTCATAAATTTAACGTGCCAATGAACCCCTCATGACAGAGGATAATGCACTCTGCAAATTGATATGGTTCATTCAAACCAATATCCACAACCAAAACGTACTATTGGGCATCAAGAACTTAAATATATGAAAATGATAATTTCAAAAGAGTGCGGATATGTTTAAAGGTACTCATCGACTGAAGCACTGGACCCTTCAAACACAAGAAGTAAGCTTGAGCCAGAGGTACATCGTATGGTTTAAGCTTGAGGTCACACGATTAAAGCCCCACAATTCCAATACCAGAAGCCTTTTTCTGTTATCGATAATCTTTGTAAAGAAATATCTTGCAAGAGTCTGAAAAGTTACTTGTACATAATATCGAACATCTCATCTACCAACTTCTTCAAATTCTCATCAAATCTATCAATTCTGTCGTTTCTCGCTCTCAATAAAGGGTCTGGATACTCCACTATTCTGAGTGACGCTTCGAAATTAAGATCGGAAGCTATTAACGAATAAACAACAAAACATAAATTACAACCCCGTAAGCCATTATATCATAAGACATAGGAAACAAAATAAAGATAGAAGCTAATAACGGTCAGAAATTTGCAAAAGGGTCTGAAATTGCTTGTATCCTATGCGAAGCTGCAGATTCAAAGCGAAACCCATATCCCGTTCAACTTCAAACTATATGTAAGATAGCTATTTATAGATATTTACTGGTAAATAGCTATCTTACAAGACGCTACTTCGTCTTCTTCGGGCCATCCTCGCTTGGCCTGAGAGCAAAGCGGCCATGGAATGATTCTTCCAAAGGCTCACTACGGACGAGGACTGAATAAAGCAAGAGAAGGTTGAATCTTGACGGGTTTGAGGGAAAAGAAGAGCTCAAAAGCGTTGAGACGCATGGACGGGTAGTGAACCAATTGCCATAGAAGCGGAGAGTCTACTAAGTTTGAGGTCGTATGTGCTTACGATATAAACGTAAACGACGGAAATATATCTACCCGAAAAGCTAAAACGAGGACTTTTTTTTTATGGAAAGGTTAAAATTTGAGTTTCTTAAAACATTATATTTTAAATGTATATTTACTGAAAAAATATTTTTTTATTTTACGACAAGATATTTATTTTAAATAAAAAAGGTTTTGCTTTTTCAAAAAAAATTTTTACGGTAAAAAAAATACTTATTTACTCTCTAAAACCTCAACTAACAGGCACTTTAACTAACTTATTGATTATACATTGAAAGATCAAAAATGGTAAATTTGAAGAAGGCACGTTAAAGTTCAACAATGAACTTATTTTTTGAAGAAGAAAACAGTTTCAATTCTTTCACGTACCTTAATTCTTTTATGCATTGAAGAAGAAAACTATTTCAATTCTTTAATAATGATCTGTAAATTAGATTGGACTAACTTGACATAAAAATAATTATACTTATTATATGATTAAATGAGTATTTTAACTTTAATTATTATTTTATATGAGGAATATAAATTTCAAAAAGTGTAACAACTAATCAAATCTATATATTTTAAATTTAAATTAAAAATTTTAATTATTTACCAAATTATTTTTAAATAGATTTTGTCAACAAGGTATTTTAGTTTGATCAATTAACCTTCAACCATTTGTTAATTATTATGAGAATCTATTAACTGATAATCCCCAATCTTATAGAATTAGAAAAAAAAATATTTCCCAAAATACAAAATGTCTCCACTTTGATAATGCACTAGTGCGGCCCTCTAGTTGCCTCAAATTGAATTTGGTATAAGCGGGAAATATTTGACACGTCCTCACTCTCGCTCTAGATATTTCTCTTCCTGGATTTGTTAATGCTCTATTTTTGCTTCGGAATGGTTTTTTCGCTCTCTCCTTAGTCCTTACGTATGTAGTAGAGATTTCTGATTTTAGGTTTCTATCTCTTCTTACTTTTGTTGGTGCGATTGCACAATTTCAGAGGAAGAACTGAAAATGGGAGTTGATAACTATCATGTAATCGAGCTGGTTGGTGAAGGCTCTTTCGGAAAAGTGTATAAAGGAAGGCGCAAGTACTCTGGCCAGGCAGTTCTCTTCCGATTTCATCTTCTTCTTTTTGTTTCGTTTCCTCTATTTAACTTAAAATGTTCTGTTTTCTTTTCTTTTTTTTTTGTTGGTTACAGACTGTGGCCATGAAATTTATTATGAAGCATGGAAAGAGCGAGAAGGATATCCATAATCTAAGACAGGAAATTGAGGTAATTTAATGAATTTTTTTCTAGTAACTTTACATCAAGATTTGAACAAATGTTGTATCCTTTGCTTGATAGCTGCCTTCTTTGAGCTGGTTTGATTTGTTCAATTTATGGGAGTTCTGTAGATTCTTAGGAAGTTGAAACATGAGAATATCATTGAAATGCTTGATTCATTTGAAAGCCCCCAGGAGTTCTGCGTGATCACAGAATTCGCACAGGTTTGTCTCATCTTTTCTCCTCTGTATGCCGACCAAACATATGGAACTGTTACCATGCGGTGCAGTGGTGAGTTAATTGAAAAGTTTCCTATTCAGGGTGAGCTTTTTGAGATACTGGAAGATGATAAGTGCCTTCCTGAAATACAAGTTCAGGCTATTGCAAAGCAGTTGGTACTTCCCCTCCCCCAAATTTCAAACATGAGTGATTTTCTTTCTACAAGTGATTCCTTAAGTTAATTTGGTATCGAGTTCATTCTTTTCACTGAAGCTTGCTTTTGTGAAATGTTACAGGTGAGAGCGTTACATTATTTGCATTCTAATCGTATCATTCATCGGGATATGAAACCACAAAACATCCTAATTGGTGCTGGGTCAGTTGTTAAGGTTAGATGTGATGCTTGGGTGCAAATACACACAAAAAGTTTCAAATAATCTCTTTCTCTAGCTTGTTTACGCTCAGTTATGTTCTTGCAACCCATTTGTTGTAGATAGAAATAATGCTTTCATAGAAAATTTCATCTCGTAAAATGTTTGAATTCATAATTGTTTATGTGATTTCTTGATGTTCTATGTACTTTTCAGTTACTTCCTCATTTAGATGAAATTGTAGCAAAAACCGGTGTTTATTATTTTTAACTCTTTTCTATTTATCTTAGCTCTGTGATTTTGGCTTTGCACGTGCCATGTCCATAAATACGGTGGTTTTGCGATCAATAAAAGGTATGTGTTTGATAATTCTATTTTGAATTTCACATTCTTTTCGAGTTATGTGTCTTCCGGGGCTAATCAATTATGTTCTGTATATTGTTTATTAGGCACACCTTTGTATATGGCCCCAGAGTTGGTGAGAGAGCAGCCATACAATCATACTGCTGACTTGTGGTCTCTTGGGGTTATATTGTATTACTCTCTTTTTCCCTTATTCATTTTTCATGTGGGTCTCATGTTATTTGGTCATTGTTTCTGCTTACCAAAATTGTTGCCTCAATTTGAATTCATTTTTCTATATTGCATCTAATGTTTGATCTCTTTGGTTTATTCTATAATGTTTTCCACAAATTCTTTTTCCTTTGACCAGATGTGTGAGTTAATCAATTTGTTTGGTATTTTAAAAGTTTCATTCGGATTAATTTTCTCAACTTCCAATTTAGATTTCTGTGGTTCAAAATATCAATTAGGATTATTTTCATATTTCCTATCAATGGGATGTACATTAATTTGTAGGTCATGATTATCTTGAAAACTTGTTAGAATTTGCTCTTTTTTATTTTAACACCTTTGTTTGTTTTGTATCCTTGTTGAAACTACTTTATCATAATCCTACAGGTATGAATTATTTGTTGGTCAACCGCCTTTTTATACAAATTCAGTTTATGCACTCATTAGGCATATTGTCAAGGTGGGTTAACTTAAACTTTGCCAGTATTCTTGCTTAAATTTTAGGCTACGGTGTCTGAAATAGCTAAGCTTGTGGCACTGACAGGATCCAGTTAAATACCCTGATGACATGAGTCCCAGTTTCAAAAGCTTTCTTAAGGGTTTGCTAAATAAGGTTATCCAATACTTGACCCTCAATCTTAATTGTCAGTTTCTGTTGGACTTGATTTTTATTTTCCTCCCAAACAGGTACCACAAAATCGGTTGACTTGGCCTGCACTTCTTGATCACCCCTTTGTTAAAGACATTTCATATGAAGTGGAGGCCAAGGTATTATATCTCATACTTGCCATTGTTCTTCCTTTGAATATTTTAAGGATAAAATTGTCAAACTTTAATGCCATTTAAAAGTGGCATAATGCTCATTTCTCTACAAAATGGATATGGAGGCATCTAGTATGAAGTGTTGTTTTTCTGTTAATGAATACGCTACTAGTTTAGATATCTTCTGCTATGATCTAATGAATATGTTTTTGAGAAAAAAAATTCCTGTAGGGAACGTGTTCTTTAACAGCATCAGCAACAGGGTCTGATACCGTTTGGAGGGGTGAAGAAAATATGAAACATGCCACAATTGATTTGTCTGTCACGAGTCCTGAGGGTATGCTTTTAACTGAATGATATCAAAGTTCCATGCTTCAGTGTCCTAATTTCTTACAACTTGCTAACTCGCATATTTTAGTTAAAATCCAACCTCTTTCTGCTTTGGAGAAATGCTCTGCACCAAAGCCTCATGTAGCAGGTAGTCCTTTCACAGATGCAGGCAATTGTCCACCAACTGAGGAGTTCCCTGGATTTGCAAGTCCTATCAACACTAAACAGTCAGGTATGTGATGTTTGTTTTGTAGGTGCAATGGAGCTTAATATGTTCCACCTGCTGGTTTTATGTTTGAAACTGGATAGAAAATAGTTTATGTTTTAGTAGAAGGAACATGATATGTTTCTCCCTGATCCCTTGTTATATCTAGCGCTTGTATTGCAATGATCTCTCATATCATACAGGAGCTATTGGATAGATGATTCTTTTCGTGAATTCAAGGAACATTTATATGCCATAATGTATAGGAAATGTGTGGCTCTTGATTCAAATATTCACAGCTTACTGCCAGCTGATGAGTGCATTCTTTTTCATGTTCAGTCTATTCTCTTTAAGTTTAACTGTCATGTTATAACTAGCTTGAATTGACATTATTTTGTATGTTTAAGAAAGAAAACTGCATAACAACTTGTCATCTATTTTGCTCCTACTTTGTATGAGCGATGCAATTCTAGCTTTTCATCCATTACTTTGTAACTTCTGTAGTTATCTCAAGTGACACTTTCCTAAAAGACAAAATAAAAGGATAAAGCTTGATGCTTTAGCCTCCCAATGCAAATAGTTCTGTACTGATAATGTTTTAAAATATGATCTCAAGGCCAACATTTGTACTATCATAATAGACCATCCTTTTGGAGTTGGTTTTTTCTAGTATACCTGAAATCTAGATTTCAAATAATTTCGATCGCACGACTTTATTATTTTCTATATCTTCTAATTTTTCATATGGAAATTTTATATTTTTTTTCTTTCTATTTAGGTAGTCAGATGTTGGACAAACTTGAAAATAGCTCCCGCACAGTTAAAGGAGCACAAATTATTGTTCAGGATAATGCAGCATTAAAAGCAATCTTGCTACCATTGAAAAGATGGTCGAAAGAATTGCACGATTCTTATGGGTAAAGTGGAGTTATATCCTTTAATATATTTATACAATCTACTCTTTTGCCTCAGCTTTAAAGGGCACTGTTTCATTTCCTGAATTGCATCTGAAGCTTAATTGTATACGAGTTTGACAGAGAAATCATGAAAAGAGTAAAAAAAAAAAAACATCAAGGCTAAAAAGTTGGATGGCAACCTTGAAATTGGAAGGTGGTGTAGAGACTCTTGGGCCTAAATGATGTTAGTGTGATCAAACTCATTCATAATTGCTAACTGAGTTACTAACTGACGTGGAAGATTTTGCAGCCTAATTTCTAAAAAGCACGGACTAGACCTTGTCTGAAGGCATTAAACAAGATAAACAACTTCTAAAGTTATTCAAGATAAACTTTTTTACATTTTAAGATTTACAAGAGATAGTAATGTATGCATGATCTCATTCTACATTACTCTAGCTCCAGATTTTGCATATTGCTTGGTGGTTAGAATACTAACCTAAATGACTTTAAAATTTATACAGGGAACAAGCTGTTATTACTTCAAGCCAGTCTCTAAGAATTCTTTCAAACTTAGCTACATCTGGCATAATACAAGCTTGTGAGCTGTTTGATGAGATATTATGTGAGGTTCTTGATTTCAGTGCCATTACACTTAGCTTAAAATCCTCAAAGTTCAACGACTTGCTAGTGAAGGTATATATCAATTCTTAGTTTCACTATAAACATAAGTTTGCTTGCTATTGGTTAACTGCCATGTCTACATCTTTTATCTTTTCCTGTGAAAGCAGCTTAAGGCTTGTAAATTATCTTTCTTTCTTTTGATTTAATATTGGCTGCAAACATCACTTCAGCCTATTGCCCTACAATTTTCATGTTATTATTTCCAAAAATGTACTTTTATTTAAATTTGAAGACATGCAAGTAAATCTTATAGTTCCATGCCACTAGTCCCCTTCTCATAGACTCAGGTTCAAGTCACTTCACAAACCCCAAAGGAGAAAATGTCCAGCTGTTCTTCCTTCCATACACAAATCTTGTTAGAACCTTATCAACAAATCATGTAAAACAATAACTTTTATTTTCTCAAATCTCTTTCAGAATTTTGTAAATGAGCACCTTAAATCATCATTGCTTCACCTGTTGTCACCTTTGATTTTTTTAATGATTCTTGATGGGTTATGGCAGTTAAAGTTTCTTTATTGTGCAGAGCTTCTCCGTAATGAAACTGTCTTTAGACTACAGTGGAACTGACATTGCAACTTCATATTTCATGCACTGGGTTGGTCTGACTGAAATTTTTTCACAGGTAATGACCTTATATGTTGTTGATTTCTCATAACAACCTATTCACCATTTTTCAGTTATATTCCTGAGGAAAACTTATAGATTCCTTTTTTTCATAATTAAAAAAAATTGCAGGTTGTTACTTACAAGGAAGATGCTTCTGGCAGAGTTCTGTATGAGTCCAGTGCTTGCATTACTGCCATTTTAACAAAGGTCTCCCGGGTTATTAGAGCAACTGCTTTGACTTCAGGTTCTGAGGCAGTCTCTAGTCCTGCTATGGATGAAACAATCAAGAAAATCTTAGATCATGCTAATACATGTGGACTAGTTGAACATTTATGTCTTTGTTTGGAAACAGCTGGCTTAAGTCTTATTTCAGGCTCTTCAAACATGCTGTGTGCTTCTTGTGAAGCTTGCAGGGTTATATGGCTACTAATTGATGCAGTGGATACTTGTTTCACAAAAGGAAATATCTGTTCATATCCATTAAATGCCTTCCGAAGCCCTACTTTACTTCAACTTGACATTCAGGACCATGAAAATGATTCATTGCATGTCCCAGATTCAGCAAGAATTATTGATGCAGTGACAAAGGCTTTCCTAAGATCAGAAGCTGTGCGGATGGCTGTTTACTATTGTCTTCGTCAACGTATGGAGGTTTTCCTCATTGCTTGTATTCAGGTGGACACACTTTTTGTTCTATGGTCTTTGATGAAATTGTCTTTACCCTTGAATATGATTGAAGGCACTATATCATTTAAACTGTCTCCCATTATAGATTTTTACCTCATCTTGTTGATTCTGATATATTGGTTCTTGTTCTTGCTCAATTTCCTTGAAATATTCCAGCTATTGTCACGATGCTGCCTGCATAGTACAATTATTCCTGGTGTCCTATGTGGTTTGCCCAGTTCTCTCCCGGTTACAACTGTTGTCAGTGGTGGAGGGGATGGAACCATTCTGTCAGAGTTATTCTCCATACTATCCATGTGTACTTTATCTTCAAATAGAGATCCTCAATCAGGTGAAGTAGTTAACGTGAAAGGCAAACTAGTTAATCCCTTTGCACTGGTTTCCCATTCATGCATTATCCTTGCAACTATTGCTCAATGCTTGAAGTCCTCAGGAAGAAATTCTGCTTTGTTTATGTTAACAACCTCTCCAAAGAAGCAGATGTCCCGACTTTCTGTCATTGCTCATCACTTTTCTCCTGATGGGAGATTTAAAACTTCTTTGGAACCTCATTGTGCATTAGCCATGCTGGCTTTCGCATCTATTCTGTCTCTTGAAAGTGGAACTACTGTGGAGTCTTCTATCTCTGAAATTGCAATGAATTTGATTCCTCAAACTGCCACACTATGTGAACACCTCAAGATATCAGTAGGTATTGAAAATGAAGTTGATGCTAATGGTGTTCTATCTTATTGGCATGGCCTCAGGGATGGATGTATTGGCTTGTTAGAATCTAGATTGAAACGGGGAGGATCATTAGCTGTACAACAGTTATGTGCAAGTGATACTCCTATGCTTCTTATTAGTTTATTGGCCAACAACCATTCAAAAGCGTTCTCTCGAGTAGTTGATAGCTCTAAAAATCTGGTGGGATTATCTCCTATTGGTGTTGTGTGGACAGTATCTTCAATCTGTCATTGCCTTACAGGTGGAGCTGAGGTTTTCCGTCAGATTTTAGTGAAAACTGAAATCGTAAAGCTTATCACAGATTTGATATCTGATGTGCATCTCAAGCATGTAAATAACTGGGCTGGCCTAGGTGGAGGGAAAGATGGAGTCAGAGATATAATCAATGTAGTAATTGACCTGTTGGCCTTTCCTTTTGTTGCTATACAGAATCTTCCAGGACTACCGTCTGCCACAGCTTCTGTGAACAGTGGGTTCCTTCTCAACATGGGATCACCTGGTGGCAAAATATGCCTGGAAGATAGGGACATTGTAAGAGCGATCGAGGAAGACATGGGAAAATATTTAAAAATATTTCTTGAGGTTTACATTTTTCCTTTTCTTTTCTGTTGGTTAAATAGTAGGGTGATTTCACACAATGTTTTGTTACATGTTGGTATCTGTCAATTTAATTGGGAACACTGACCATCTTGGTTGGATTAGCAATTGTAGTGGGATTATTGAGAAGTTTCAGTAGGTTCTAACAATTTTTCAGTGTGTCCTATTCTAATGCTTCAAAACTTTTTCAGGTTGGAGTGCCGGGTGCTATACTGCGAAGCTTGGAGCATATGGAATTGAAAGATCTTGGAAGGCTGGTAGCTTTTCTTGCCAAAATGTCAGGCCATCGCCCTCTGGCAATTCAACTTGTGAGCAAAGGCTTGCTTGAGCCAAACAGATTGAGGAGATTACTTGATGTTTCAAGTCCAAGAGAGGTTGTGCTTGATGTTCTGATGATAGTCTCTGATCTAGCTAGAATGGATAAGGTCAGTTTTTCTTTATCTTGCTTTTCTCTCTTGCATACTATTTCCTGTCATGTGGTTTGTTATTTTAGTTTGTTGTATGCGACTCCTTGACTCTTCTAAAATGGGTGGGATAATTGAGTTTGTTCTCAAACCTGCCTTAGTCACATTTGGTTTCTATTAGTTTATGTAAATGGTTACCTAATGTTGTCTAAGTACACGCAGAAAGGTTACTCCAATTTAATCTTCAGTCATTTTGCATATTCCTTTGTTTAACATCTGTCCCTTGTTCTTTGTGATGTTGGATGTTAAAAAACAGTAGACTTTTTAAAAATGTTGACCTGTTAGTGTCAGTTAACTGAACTAGCCTCAGAGTTGGAGGTCTCATGACGTTTCTGCGAATCGCAGCTGAGTCAAACTGCAGATGAATCTTGGAGAAAGGAGCAAAGAATGAGCCAAGATATTTCTATCAGCATTTAGTAACTTACAGTGATAAGCACTTTCCCAATCCCAGCAAGCCACTTAATGATGGGGATGTCTTGATTTTGACATCGTTATGTCAGATCATGAGTTGCTCCCACCAAATAAATTTGTTTAGGGAAATTATCCTGATATAGATTTTTTGAGTCTGCTTAATCTTTGATATGGATTTGCAGGGTTTCTATGACCACATTAATGGAGCTTCTTTGCTGGAGTTCTTGAAAGAATTTCTGACCCACGAGGATCCAAATGTACGCGCTAAGACATGCAGTGCTCTGGGAAACATGTGTAGGCACAGTTCCTACTTTTATGACTCTCTTGTAAGTCCCAAGGAATAAGGTTGCCCTGCCGATTCCTAATCGTGCTAATTTATTCTGTTTATTCTATTAACTTTTGTACTTAAAAAAAGTGTTGTTAAAATTTAATTACATTTTCATCAAGTCCGGAATAACTTAGAGCATTTGCCTTCCAGGCAAGGCATCACATAATTGGTCATCTGATTGATCGATGTTCTGATCCAGACAAACGCACAAGAAAATTTGCATGTTTTGCTGTAAGTCTCTTCTTGTTGACGACAATTTCATTGTCTAGAATAGTTGGTACTCTATGGAAATATTAACAAAATATTTTCATACAAGGTTTTCTGGAAAATCTGATATCTTCATGTGCTCTTTGTCTCTTCTCCCTCTCTTTGTAGATCGGAAATGCGGCCTATCATAATGATTCATTATACGAGGAACTCCGAAGATCCATCCCTTATCTTGCAAATCTGCTTCTCTCGACAGAGGAAGATAAGACTAAAGCAAATGCTGCTGGTGCACTAAGTAATCTCGTTCGCAACTCAAGTAAGCTCTGTGATGATATTGTCTCTAAAGGAGCTATGCAGGTTTGTTGTCATACAGGATCAATCTTCAGATTCTACAAAGCTGTCATAAATTGCATAAGAAAAGTTTGAGCAACTTCATTTTCCGACTTTATTGTCTTTTCCTTTCAGGCTTTATTGAAGTTGGTTGCAGATTGTTCGGCTATAGCCCTGAACCCCAGTAAGAAACATAATGTAAATGAATCGCCACTGAAGATAGCTCTGTTTTCATTGGCAAAGATGTCTGCGCATGCACCATGCAGATACTTCCTTCGTTCATCGGAGTTGTTTTCTGTAATTGGACGGCTACGACAGTCTCCTGAATCAACAATAGCCAATTATGCCTCTGTTATCTACACTAAAGTGGCCGATGCTTGAAGCTAGTAACTAGAAGGGATTCGCTCAAAAGCTATATCATCTCATTGGCTCCTTACCCACTAAATTTGTATTGGTTTATACCGTTTTATGATTAGCCAAAGGAATAGCTGGCCCAAAACTTTTAAATAAGGAACATTGTACGTAAAAGATGCTTGCAATATACTTGTGATGTAAAGGTCTTATGATCCAGTTTTAAAAAGTTTGATCCCTTAGATCTGTGGGAGAAAACGAGGAGACTACGGTTGAATTCTTACCTATGAATTAAAATTAACGCAGTCAAAACAAGATCTAAAATATGTATGCAGTAAGTTCAAGATCAAGGACACACTAATGGTACTGTTTATCTCTCAGCAGCTCCTCCTCACAAGTTACTGCTGTAATGGTTGATCCTATATAGCTCCGTTCATTCCCTTCTAACTTGTGTTTCATACAGATGCTTGAATCCTCTTTGTCGACGTTTGTTTTTATTTCTCTTCTATTCTCCTATATATTACTCAGATCAATTCAAAACTCCTATCTTTTACTGTTTTTTGCTTTTTTTATGTGATACCTTGTGATCCTTTTTGTCTAGTGTTTTGCAGCTTTGTATACTTTCTTTAACGTTTAGATTTCCCTTTAACCATCAACCATTAGTTTTATCCTATGGATATTAATGCTTTTTCGCCCTTTAAACTTAAACTATCTTGCTTTGCAATTTGAGGCACTTACTTTGAACTTCTTGGATTTTTACTAAGCAATGCTTTGGCCATTGAGATGAATATTCAACCTATTCAAAAATCTTAGGTGCAGGTGGCTGGTGAACTAGATCTGAAGTTAACCTATTGTTCAACTAGGGAAGCATCGAAGCATAGGATTGTCTCTCCACCTTTGAAGGTCCTTAAAATTGGAGCTAATAGATGGAAGTCCACCATTCTTGGTTTTATTCTGGACAAAAGGATAACCTTTTTGGTTATAAAACAATGGGCTTTGAACAACTGAATGTAGGAAGTGCTTGTGAATAATGAGGATGTTTTCCTCTTCAAATTTACAAGCTCTCTGCAAATGCCAAGAAAGTAATTCAAGCTGAACTAAGCATGTACACAACAAGCCATTATTATTCCAATTATGGAGGTGTGGATTGAAATTAGAGGAGATTAAACAAGAAAACATACCCCTATGGATTTTAATACATGTTCTCTTAGAGTATTAGACTACAAGTGGTCTCAACCACCTTACTAGTTACATTAGCAAACTCGTATCTATGAATCAAGTCATTGTTGAGATTAAAAGAATCAACTTTGCAAGGATATGTATCTTAGTTACTTCTAAGACTGACTTAATTGAGGTGATTCCATTCACAGGCTGAATGAAAATCTAGAACTTGTTGAGGATCAATCCAAGGTCTCTTATGTATAGAGACCATAACGTGTAGCGAAGAAAACTTGGAGACCAATTGGAGGGATCTTTACAACAGGTAACTATCATAATTGTCTATTTATGGATGAGGAAGCTGTAACCATAGTAGAAGTGAACAATAAACACACAAACATATCTCCAAAGGTTGGAGATAAAGGTGCTATTGGATCTATAAATTTAACTTGCATAAAGAAGAGATTTGACAAACAACTATTGTAGACAATATATCTCATCAGGAGGAAATCTAATAGAAAAAAGAAGATTCCAGCATTGAAGCTTGCCTCATGAATGTCCTAACTTGGAATGTGAGAGGAGAAAATGCTCCTAGTAGTAATCTTTTTATTAGAAATATGATTTTGCAGAATAAGTTGGTGATAACTGGCATTTTGGAAAATAGTTTGAAAAAGGACAATAGTAACTTCCTAAATTACTTTCCTGCTCAGTTGAGTGAAATTACAAACTACAATTATCATTTTAATGGCAGAGTAGTTGTTTTGTAGGACTCCATAGTAATGATCACATGCACCAGAATTGTTTCAGATCAAATCATCCATTTTGAGGTTTCTGTGAGGTACTCAACTCAACCAATTTTCATATCTTTCTAAATATACACAAAATACCTCTTACTAGAGAGCTTTCTTGTGGAATCAAATTAAAGATACTGCCACTTATATATGCAATCCTTGGATCCTTATTGGAGATTTTAATTCTATTTTAAGAACTGAAGAAGCAAAAGGATATAGATCTACTGGAAATCCTTACTTAGAATTGAGAAAAATGTATGGAGGAAGCTCAACTGTCTGACATACCATTTAGTGGTAACTTTTTTACTTGAAGTAACAAACAATTTGAAGTGAATTTCATTAGGAAAAAGTTGGATCGCAATCTAGTAAACACCCAATGGATGGTGGCTTTCCTAAATTGTTTCTCTACCTTTTCATATAGTAATGTTTCAGATCATTCACCAATATTCACCCAAACTACTATAGTTCATCCCAAAAATCCATTTAGATTCAATGATTTTCTAGTTGATCTTATAGGCTTTGAAGATGGAATTTGGAAAGCTTTAAGAACAAGAGTATATGGAACCAAACAATACATCTATGTTGGGAAATTGCACCTTATCAAAATAGAGATGAAACACCTTTCTATAGATAAGATTGGTAATACTCACCATCTAGTTAACGTTGCTAAGAAGGACATAAAGAACATTTAGTAGAATCTTTATAATAATTCCAATTCCAATCAGCTGTAGGAAAAGGAGAGAATTTTCTTCCATAATTTTCCCAAAGCTCCTCCATATGACTTTTCTCTTATGAAGCAGAGATCTAAAATGGATTGGTTGAGGAGTGGTGACATAAACACTTCTTATTTCCATAGGGGTGTCATTTCTAGAAGAGAAAAAAATAGAATTGTTTCATTTAACTTCAATAACCTTAAGCTAAACTCTCTTGCTAAAGGGAGCCTATAATTACTTCTCTAACCTGATGAGTAAGCTTTTATAGAGCTCACTCCATTGCCTTTTAACTAAGAGAAATCTTATAGGAAAGACTCTCTACTTGGGAAGCCGATTTTCTGTGTCAATTGTCACTATACAAGAGATTGATGAAACATTAAAATCATTTCAACCCCACAAAGCTCTTGCATTTGATGGCTTTAATATAAATTTCTTCCTAAAGTCCTAGCCACTTATAAGGAATCTTATTTTAGATGCTATTTTGGAATTTTTCAACAATGGTTCCCTACTGTTAGAGATTAATAAGACTTTCATTACACTTATCCCCAAAAGTGGTGAGCTCAAACAATTCTTTGATTTTCCCCATCCCTCTATTTACAAATTGATCTCCAAAATACTAGCTCATAGATTAAGAAAGATTATCCCAAATCATATTGGAGCTACTCAAGGTGCTTATATCCCTAGTAGGATTATTGGTGACAATGTTCTGATACTTCATAAGTTGGTTAGAGCTTATTAAAATAAGAAAGGTAGGTCTAATTGCTGCATTAAAATTAACCTTAAAAAGGCTTATGATAGTGCATATTAGGACCTTAAATCAACATTCTGTTTTCCATGAACTTTCCTAGGACATTCATTTAATGGATCACTCAGTACATCGCTTCTCTTTCCTATAATATCCTTATTAATTGTTAACCCACAAAGTAGGAATTTTCCAAGGTGACCCCATCTCTCTTTATCTATTTGGTCTCATGATGGAAGCATTCAATAGACTCCTTGAAGTAAATCACACGTTAGTAAAGACTTTAAGTTCAAGAAACTAGATACACAAGAGGGGGGGGGGGGTGAATGGT
>JANIIA010000004.1:20105485-20119084 GCA_027478495.1 Erythroxylum alaternifolium | reverse complement strand
CAATAAATATATCCACATATATTTATTCAGTGCCTAATAAATTAGGCCTAAGAGAATAAGCCCAGATCACATCACTCTCTGTGTGCGACCTTATAGGCTCATTTGATGTTGGCAATGGGCCTGATCACACTTCAAGGCCCATAAGTCATAAGCGACCTCTAGCAAGACATTATGACTACCTAAATGAAATGAGGATCGGTAATCCGATTTTACCTATAACCATGGTTATAAACTCAGTCCCTTTGTAACACGATATCAAGATTAATCACAAGGTATGGTATATATCAACCTTTGATTAATCATAGTTTTTTGATTCCCAAGTTGACTGACTATAACAAATGACATTGATGACTCGTCATCAATTCATTTGAGCAGGGCCAGGCATTTCTTCAGCCATACTTATCAAGAGGCCCAAATGATATCTCTCTCATTTAGGAGAGGTATAAATCCCATCTACGTCATTCATATCCCTCCGTATGATTCATTTAATGTCCAACATAAGACTACTTGTTATCCTGTTAAATATAACTTAGTTTAATGTTAAAACACTGAAATCCTCATATAGGGAACCATGATGACTTCAAATCAGAGGACTAAAGTCAAACCATATTGAGAATCACTAATGACATGAAACCATATAGTGTTCTCTCTACGGGTCGGTCCAATATATGTTCTCTAACATATATCTATCTTTTTTGATTTGATAACTCATATCCATGATCAGTAAAACGTGATCATCAATCATAAAACATACTAGCCTTAATTAATTATCGTTCCACCAATAACAATCGACCAGGGACAGTTTAGAATAGTATTATAACGCCTATGGTTTTAATATCAAGTCACATACTTTATGACATTAGCCTAATACTATTCAAAGAATGTAAATCACATTACATAAACAATATAGATGCATATTTAAAAGAATACCTCATAATATATTATTAATAAGTTAGAATGTCAGTACAAAAGTCATATATGACTATTGGCCTAGGGCACATTACTAACACCAACGGCCTGTTTTACCCACTAAAGGAGTGCCAACGGATTGTATTTCCTAACAAATGTGCTCAACAAACTACTTTTCTCACTGAAGGTGCCTAGCGATCGTGCCAACAGGCTATTTGGCCCACTGAAGGTGCCTAGAAACCATGCCAACATGCTGTTTTTCCCACGAAAGGTGTGCCAATGGGTAGTTTTTCCCACCAAAGGTGCCTAGCAACCATGCTAACGGGCTATTTTCCCTACCAAAGGTGCCTAGCTACCATGCCAACGGGCTGTTTTGTCCACTGGAGGTATGCCAACAGGCTGTGCTTCCCACCAAAGATGCCAAACGAGTTGTTTTTCCTCCGAAAGTGCCTGGTGATAGTGCCAATGAGCTATTTTGCCCACCGAAGGTGCTAGCGACCGTGTCAATGTGCTATTTTTTCCACCAAAGGTGTGCGAACGAGCTATTTTGCCTACCAAAGGTGCCTAGAGATTATGCCAATTAGCTATTTTTCCCACCAAAAGAGCCTAGTGAACATGCAAATGGCCTATTTTGCCAACCGAATGTACCTAATGACCATACCAATAGTTGTTTTACCCATCGAAGGTGTGCAAGTGAATTGTATTTTAGACCGAATGTACCCAACGAGCTATTTTTTCCACCGAAGGTGTGCCAATGTGCTGTTTTGACCATCAAAGGTGTGCCAACTAGTTGTTTTTCCCACCGAAGGTGGCTAATAACCATGCCAACAGGCTATTTTTCCCACCAAAGGTGCCTAGTGATTATGCCAATGGGTTATTTTGCCCACCAAAGGTGTGGCAACAGGTTGTTTTTTATACCGAAGTTGCTTAGCGACTATGCCAACGGGCTGTTTCGACCACTAAACGTGCCTAACAACCATGCCAATGTGGTTTTTTTCCAATCGAAGGTATGCCAATGGGGTGTTTTTTTCCACTGATGGTGCATAGTGACCGTGCCAACAGGCTATTTTGTCCACTGAAGGTGTGCGATCGAGCTATGTTTTATCCACCGGAGGTGTGCCAATGAGTTGTGTATTGTCCACTGATAGTGTGCCAACGAGCTATTTTGCCCACTGAAGATGTTGTGCGACCGTGGTGTTTTTCCCAACGAATATATGCCAACGGGCTGCTTTTTCTCATTGAAGGCACCTAGCGACCATGCCAATGGGTTGTCTTGGCTATCAAAGGTGTGCAAATGGGTTTTTTTCCACCAAAGTTGCCCAATGGGCTATTTTGCTCATTGAAGGTGCCTACATACTATGCCAATGGGTTGTTTTGCCCACCAAAGGCCTCTAGCGAACGTGTCAATGGGCTATTTTGTCCACCGAAGGTGTCTAGCGACTGTGCCAATGGTCTGTTTTTCATATCAAATGTGCCTAGCGACAATCCCAACGGGCTATTTTTCCTACCAAAGGCGTTCCAGCGGGTTGTTTTTCCCACTGAAGGTGCCTAACAGACTGTTTTGCCCACCAAAGATGCCTAGCGACCTGCCAACGAGCTATGTTGCCTACTGAAGGTGAGCCAATGTGTTGCTTTTCCCACCAAAGGTGTGCCCATGGGCTATTTTGCCTACTGAAGATGTCGTGCGACCGTGTGTTCGTGTTGTTTTTCCCACCAAAGATGTGTCAACAGGCTATTTTTCCCGTCGAAGGTGCCTAACGACTGTGCCAACGGGTTGTATTGCCTACCAAAGGTGTGCAAATGGGTTGTTTTTTCCACCGAAGGTGCGTAAAGAGCTGTTTTACCCACCGAAGGTAACTTTACCCATCGAAGGTAACTAGTGACCGTGTGAACAGGCTATATTGTCTACCAAAGGTGTGCCAACAGGCTATTTTGCCCACCATAGGTGTTCCAAAGGGTTGTTTTCTCCTCCGAAGGTACCTAGCGAACGTGCCAACGGGCTATTTGCCCCACCGAACGTGTGCCAACAGGCTGTGGTTCCCACCGAAGGTGCCCAATGGGTTGTTTTCCCACCGTAGGTGCCTTATGACCATCCCAACGTGGTGTTTTTCCCATCGAAGGTTTGCCAACCGACTGTTTTTCTCACCAAAGGTGACTAGGGAACATGCCAAGGGGTATTTTTCCCATTTAAGGCACCTAGCGAATTTTCCAAAGTTCTTTTTTTTCTCATCGAAGGCATGCCAATGGCCTATGTTTCCTACCTATGCTACCCGACTAACTGTTTTTCCCACTGAAGGTGCCTAGTGACCATGCCAACGGGCTGTTTTGTCCACCAAAGGTGTGCCAACAGGCTATTTTACCTACAAAAGGTGTGCCAACGGGCTGCGTTTCCCATCGAAGGTGCCCAACAAAAAGTTTTTCCCACTGAAGGTGCCTACCAACCATGCCAAAGGGTTGTTTTGCCCACCGAAGGTGTGCCAACAGGTTGTTTTGTCTAACAAAGGTGTGCCAACAGGCTGTTTTTCCCAACGAAGGTGCCTAATGACCATGCGACCAGACTATTTTTCCCACCGAAGGTTTGCCAACGGATTGTTTTTCCCATTGAAGGCATGCCAATGAGCTGTTTTTCCCACCAAAGGGATGCCAACGGGCTAATTCTCCCATTGAAGGTGCCCAACGGGCTGTTTCCCTTATCAAAGGCACCCAACGACTATGCGAACGGGCTATTTTGCCCACTGAAGGTGTGCCAACGGGCTATTTTTCCCACCGAATGTGCCAAGCGACTGTACAAATAGATTGTTTTTCACACCGAAAGTGCCTATTGACTGTGCCAACTGTCTGTTTTCCCAACCAAAGGCATGCCAACGGGCTGTTTTCCCATCGAAAGTGCCTAGCAACCATTCAAATGGATTGTTTTTCCTACCAAAGGTGCCTAGTGTCTGTGCCAACTAGCTGTTTTGCCCACCGAAGGTGTGTCAACAGGCTGTTTTTCCCACTGAAGGTGCCTAACAACTGTGCCAACGGGTTGTTTTTCTCACCCAAGGTGCCTAATGTTTCTGTTAATGGGTTGCTTTGCCCATCGAAGGTGTGCCAAAAGGCTATTTTCCCCACCTAAGGTGCCTAGCAACCATGCGAGTGGACTATTTTTCCCACCTAAGGTCTGCCAACGGGCCTTTTTTTCCCACTAAAGGGGCCTAGGCTGTTTTTCCCACTAAAGGTGTCTAGCGTCCGTCCCAACTGGCTATCTTGCCCGCCGAAGGTGTGCCAACGGATTCTTTTTCACACCGAAGGTGCCTAGCAACCGTGCCAATAGGCTATTTTTCCTACCCAAGGTGCCTAGTGTCTGCGTCAATAGGTTGTTTTACCCACCGAAGCTGTGTCAGTGGGCTGTTTTTCCCTTCCAAGGTTCCTAACAACCATGCGAACGGATTGTTTTTCCCAGCGAAGGTGTACCAACGGGCTATTTTTTCCACTTAAAGGGCCCGGCGATCTTGTCTTCTTTTCTCACCGAAGGTGCCTGACAGCTTAATTTTTCCACTAAAGGCACCTAGCGACCGTGCCAACAGGCTGCTATTCTTGCCAAATGTGTGCCAACGAGCTGTTGTTTCCACCAAAGGTATGCCAACTAGCTGCTTTTCCCACCAAAGGTGCCCAACGGGCTATATTCCTTACTGAAGGTGCCGAACGAGTGTGCCAATTGGCTATTTTGCCCATTGAAGGTGTGCCAACGCACTACTTTCCCACAAAATGTGCCTAGCGACCGTATCAATAGGCTATTTTTTGCACCAAAGCTGCCGAGTGGCCACACCAACGGGATTTTTTGCCTACTGAAAGTATGCCAATAGGCTGTTTTACTTACCGAAGGTGCCCAACAATTGTGCCAACTAGTGGTTTTGCCCACTGAAGGTGTGCAAATAGGTTGGTTTTCTCACCGAAGGTGTGCCAACGAGCTGTTTTTCCTAACGAAGGTGCCTAGCGTCCGAGCCAATAGGCTGTTTTGCCCAACGTAGGTGTGGCAATTTGCTATTTTTCCCGTCGTAGGTGCCTAATAACCATGCGAATGGACTATTTTCCCACTGTAGGCGTGCCAACGTGTTGTTTTTCCCACTGAAGGGGCCTAGCTTGTTTCTCCCACCGACGGTGCCTAGTGTCTATGCCAACTAGCTGTCTTGCCCACTGAAGGTGTGCCAACGGGCAATTTTTTCCACAGAAGGTGCCTAGTGACCCTGCCAACAAGATATTTTTCCCACTCAAGGTGCCTAACATCAGTGTCAAATGGCTGTTTTGTCCACTGAAGGTGTGCCAATGGACTATTTTTCCCACCGAAGGTGCACAACGACCATGCCAACGGATTGTTTTTCGCATCGAAGGTGTGCCAACGGGCTATTTTTTCACCGAAAGTGCCTATGCTGTTTCTCCCACCGAAGGTGCCTGGCGTCCTTTCTAATTGGGTGTTTTGCTGATTGAAGGTGTGCCAAGGGGTTGTTTTTGCCATCAAAGATGCCTAGCGATTGTGCCAACGGGCTATTTTGCCCTTTGAAGGTGTACCAATGGGCTATTTTTCCCACCAAATATGTCTAGTGTCGGTACCAACTGGCCGTTTTTCCCACTGAATGTACCTAGCGATCGTGCCAATAGGTTATTTTTCCCAGCTAAGGTGCCTAGCATCCTTGCCAACGGGCTGCTTTGCCCACCGAAGGTGTGCCAAAGGGCTATTTTTGCAACCGAAGGTGTCGAACGACCATGCGACCAAACTATTTTTCCCACCGAAGGTTTGCCAACGGACCGTTTTTACCACTGAAGGGCCCAGGCTGTTTTGCCCAGTGAAGGTGTGCCAAAGGCCTATTTTTCCCACCATAGGTGCCCAGCTACCATGCGAATGGATTGTTTTTTCCACCGAAGGTGTGCCAACTGTTGTTTTTCCCACTAAAGGGGCCTAGACTATTTTCCGACTGAAGGTGCCTAGCGTCTATGCCGACTGGTGGTCTTGCCCACTGAACGTGTGCCAACAAGAAGTTTTTTCCACCAAAAGTGCCTAGCGACTGTGCCAACGGGCTATTTTTTCGAGCCCAAGGTGCCTAACGTCTGTGCTAACTGGCTATTTTGCTCACCGAAGGTGTGACAATGAGCTATTTTACCTACCGAAGATGCAAAACAACCATGCATACGAATTGTTTTTCCCACCAAAGGTGTGCCAACGGGCAGTTTTTTCCATTATAGGGGCCTATCCTGTTTTTCCCACCGAAGATGCCTAGCATCCTTACCAATTGGTTCTTTTGTCGATTGAAGGTGTGGCAACAGGTTGTTTTGACACCGAAGGTGCCTAGCGACCGTGCCAACTGGCTGTTTTTCCCACCCAAAATGCCTAGCATCAATGCCAACGAGGTATTTTACCCACCGTATACGTACCAACTAGCTATTTTTCCCATCGAATGTACCTAGCGACCATGCGAGGAGACTATTTTTCCCACTGAAGGTGTGCCAACAGAATCTTTTTCCCACCAAAAGAACCTAGGCTATTTTTTCTGCCGAAGGTGGGCCAACGGGCTTTTTCCCACTGAAGGGGCCTAGGCTGTTTCTCCCACTGAAGGTGCCTAGAGTTTGTACCAATTGGCAGTTTTGCCCACCGAAGGTGTGTCAACATACTGTTTTTCCCATCTAAGGTGTTATTGACCATGCGAACAGATTGATTTTCTCACCGAAGGTGTACCAACGGGTTGCTTTTCTCACTGCAGGGCCTATGCTGTTTTTCCCACCGAAAGTGCCTTTTATCCTTTCCAATTGGCTATTTTGCTGACCAAAGGTATGCCAACAGATTGTTTTTGCCATCGCAGGTGCCTAGAATCTGTGCCAAATGACTGTTTTGCCCACCGAAGGGGTGATAACAGACTAATTTTCCCACCTAATGTGCCTAGTGTCCTTGCCAACGAGCTGCTTTGCCAACCGAAGGTGCTGAGCGACCATGCGACTAGACTATTTTTCCCACCGAAGGTTTGCCAACGGATTGTTTTTACCACTAAAGGGGCCTAGGATGTTTTACCCACCGAAGGTGTGCCAAAGGCTTATTTTTCCCACCTTAAGTATCCAGCTACCATGCGAATGGACTGTTTTTTCCACCGAAGGTGTGCCAACTGGTTGTTTTTCCCACTGAAGGGGCCTAGGCTATTTTCCCACCGAAGGTGCCTAGCGTCTATGCTGACTGGTTATCTTGCCCACCAAAGGTGTGCCAACGAGAAGTTTTTTCCACCGAAGGTGCCTAGTGACCGTGCCAACGGGCTATTTTTCCGAACCCAAGGTGCTTTACGTCTGTGCTAACTGGCTATTTTGCTCACCGAATGTGTGCCAATGAGCTATTTTACCTACCGAAGATGCAAAACAACCATGCATACGGATTGTTTTTCCCACCAAAGGTGTGCCAATTGGAAATTTTTTCCGCCAAAGGGGCCTATCTTGTTTTTCCTACTGAAGGTGCCTAGCATCCTTACAAATTGGGTCTTTTGTTGATCGAAGGTGTGGCAACAGGTTGTTTTGCCACCGAAGGTGCCTAGCAACCGTGCGAACTGGCTATTTTTTCCACCCAAGATGCCTAGCATCAATGCCAATGAGGTATTTTGCCCACCGTATACGTGCCAACGGGTTGTTTCTCCTACTGAAGGTGCCTATCGATCGTGCCAGCAGATTATTTTTCCTACTGAAGGTGTGCTAACAGGTTATTTTTCCCACCTAAGGTGCCCAACGACCATACCGGGGGGCTGTTTTCCCTACTGAAGTTGCCCAACGGGTTGTTTTACCATTGCATGTATGCCAATGGGCTATTTTCCCACCAAAGGTCCCTCACATCTGTGCCAACTGGTCGTTTCACCTACCAAAGGTATGCCAACGGGCCGTATTTCCCACTGAAGGTGCCTAGTGACCTTACCAACGGGTTATTTTTCCCACCCAAGGTGCCTAGCGTCTGTGCCAACGGGCTACTTTGCCCATCGAAGGTGTGCCAAAGGGCTATTTTCCCACCGAATGTGCCTAGCGACTATGTGAGGAGACTATTTTTCCCACAGAAGGTGTGCCAACAAATTCTTTTTCCCACCAAAAGAACCTAGGCTATTTTTTATGCCGAAGGTGTGCAAACGGGCTTTTTCCCACTGAAGGGGCTTACGCTATTTCTCCAACTGAAGGTGCCTAGAGTCCGTACCAACTGGCTATTTTGCCCACCGAAGGTGTGCTAACGGGCTCTTTTTCCCACCCAAGGTGCCTAGCGTCTGTGCCAACTGGCAATTTTGCCCACTGAAGCTGTGTCAACGTACTGTTTTTCCCATCGAAGGTGCTATCAACCATGTGAACGGATTGTTTTTCTCACCGAAGGTGTACCAACGGGTTGTTTTTCTCACTAAAGGGGCCCATGCTATTTTTCCCACCGAAAGTGCCTATCATCCTTGCCAATTGGCTATTTTACTGACCAAAGGTATGCCAACAGACTGTTTTTCCCACCGAAGGTGCCTAGCATATGTGCCAAATGGCTGTTTTGCCCACCGAAGGTGTGATAACAAACTAATTTTCCTACCGAAGGTGTCTAGCGACTGTACCAACAGGCTATTTTGCCCACTGAAGCTGTGCCCCATGCGATGTTTTTCCAACCAATGTGCCTAGCAACCATTCCAATACGTTATTTTTCCCGTGAAACATGTGCCAACAAACTATTTTACCCACTGAACGTGTGTCAACGGGCTGGTTTTCCTCCTAAACATGTGCCAATGGTTTGCTTTTCCCACTGATGGCGCCTAATAGGCTACTTTTCCTAACAAAGGTGCCTAGTGATCGTGCCAACAAACCGTCTTTCCCACTAAACGTGCCTAAAGGCCTAGTTCCCTCACCGAAGGTGCCTGAGAACCCTATCAACTGGCTGTTTGCCCCAGCAAAGGTGTGACAACAGGTTGTTTTCCCACCAAAGATCTGCTAATGGCCTATTTTTCCCACTGAAGGTGCCCAACGGGATGTCTTTCCTATTGAAGGCGCCTAGCGACCATGTCAATTGTCTATTTTGCCTATAGTAGGTGTGCCAATGGGCTATTTTTCCCACCAAAGGAGCCTAGCAACCATGCCAACGGTCACTTTTGCTGATCGAAGGTGCCCAAAAGGCTGTTTTCCTTGTCGAAGGTGTGCTAACGAGCTGTTTTCCCCACCGAAGGTACCAATGGGCTATTTTTCCCACCAAAGATGCCTTACGTAAGGTGTCCAACGACTGTGCCAACGGGCTTTTTTGCCCACTGAAGGTGTGCCAACGGGCTGTTATTCCCACCGAAGGTGTGCCAACGAGCTGTTTTTCCCACTGAAGGGGCCTAGGCTTTTTTCCCACCGAAGGTGCCTAGCGTACGTGTCAAGTTGTTGTCTTGCCCACCGAAGGTGTGTCGCAGACTATTTTTCCCACCTAAGGTGCCTAGTGTTTATGCCAACTAGCTGTTTTTCCCGCTAAAGGTGTGTCAACGAGTTGTTTTTCCCACCAAAGGTGCAACCATGTGAACGGATTGTTTTTCCCAACGAAGGTGTTGCAACGAGCTATTTTTCCCACTAGAGAGGCCTATGTTGTTTTTCCGACCGAAGGTGCCTAGTGTCCTTGCCAATTGGCTATTTTTCCAATTGAAGGTGTACCAGCGGGCTGTTTTTCTCGCCGAAGTGGCCTAGCGACTATGCCAAAGGGCTATTTTTCCCACCGAAGGTGCCTAGCATTTATGCCAACGAGCTGTTTTTCCTACAGAAGGTGCCTACCGATTATGCCAACGAACTATTTTGCCTATTGAAGGTATGCCAACGAGTTAATTTCCCACCCAAGGTGCCCAGCGACCGGCCCAATGGGATGTTTTGCCCACTGAAGTTGCCCAACGGGCTATTTTCCCTCCAAAAGTGCCTAGAGACCGTGCCAACGAGCTATTTTTCCCATTTAAAGTGCCTAGTGACCGTGTAAATGAGTTGTTTTGCCCATTGGAGGTATTCCAACGAGTTATTTTTCCCACCAAAGATGCGTAGTGTCTATGGCAACTGACTGTTTTGCCCACTGAAGGTGTGCCAACGGGTTGTTTTTCCCACTGAAGGCGCTTTGCGACTATGCCAATGGGCTGCTTTACCCACCCAAGGTGCCTAACGTTCACACCAACAGGCTGTTTTGCCTACCAAAGGTGTGCCAATGGGCTGTTTTTCCAAACGAAGGTGCCTAGCTTCTATGCCAACTGGCTGTTTTGCCCACCGAAGGTGTGCTAATCAGCTATTTTTACCACCAAAGTGCCTTGTGATCATACGAATAGGTTGTTTTTCCCATCGAAGGTTCCTAGCGTCCATGTCAACGGGTTATTTTGCCCACCGAAGGTGTGCCAACGGGCTATTTTTCTCATAAATATGCCTAGCGACCATTCCAACGGGCTATTTTGCCCACCGAATGTGTGACAAAGGATTGTTTTACAAACCAAATGTGTGTCAACGGCCTATTTTTCCTATCAAACATGTGTCAAAGGGGTGCTTTTCCCATTAAAGGTACCCAACAGGTTGTTTTTCCCACCGAAGATGCCTAGCAACTGTGCTAACAAGTTGTTTTGCCCATCAAAGACGCCTAGCAATCGTGCCAACAGGCTTTTTTTTCCCATTGAAGGTGCCTAAAGGGTTGTTCTCCTCATCAAAGGTGCTTAGTGACCCTACAAACTAGCTGTTTTGCCCACCGAAGTTGTGCAATGGGTTGTTTTTCCCATCGAAGGTGCCTAGCGATCATGCCAACGGTCTATTATGCCCACCGAAGGTGAGCCGAACGGGCTATTTTTCCCACTAATGTGCTTAGCAATCATTCCAACGAGCTATTTTAACCACAAAACGTGTGCCAACAGACTATTTTGCCCACCGAACGTGCACCAACTGACTATTTTTCCTACTGAACTTGTGCCCAACAGGTTGTTTTTTCCCCTGAAGATGCTTAGCGACTATGCCAACAGGCTGTTTTGCCCACTGAAGGTGTGCCAATAGGATGTTTTCCTACGAAAGATATGCCAACGAGCTGTTTTTCTCTCCGAAGGTGCCTAGCGTCCGTGCCAACGGGCTATTTTGCACACCGAAGGTGTGTCAAAGGGCTATTTTTCCCACTGAAGGTGCCCAGCAACCATGCGAATGGACTGTTTTTCCTACCGAAGGTGTGCCAATGGGTTATTTTTCACCCTAAAGGGGGCTAGGCCTGGCTATCTCACCCACTGAAGGTGTGCCAACGGGTAGTTTTTCCCACCGAAGGTGACTAACGATCGTGCCAACGGGATATTTTTCCCACCCAAGGGGAGTAGTGTCTGTGCCAACTGGCTGTTTTGCCCACAAAAGGTATGCCAACGGGTTGTTTTTCTTACCGAAGGTGCCTAGCAACCATGCGAACGGATTGGCCTATCAAAGGTGTGCGAAGAGATTATTTTTTCCCACCCAAGGTGCCCAACAACCATACCAATGACCTGTTTTGCCTACTGAAGTTGCTCAATGGCCCACCCCAGAAAGTGCCTAGCGATCATGCCAACGGGCTGTTTAGCGTACCAAACGTGTGTCGACGAGTAATTTTTCCCACTGATGGTGCCTAGTGACCACATAAACAGGCTATTTTGCCCATTAAAGTTATGCCAATGGCTGTTTTTCCCACCAAAGGTGCCTAGTTTCTATGCCAACTAGCTGTTTTGCCCACCGAAGGTATCCTAACGGGCTGTTCTTCCCACTGAAGGTGCTTAGTAGCTGTGCCAATGGGCTATTTTTACTACTGAAGGTGCCTGGCGATCTTGTAAATTATCTTCTTTTCACACCGAAGGTGCCCAATAGGATTTTTTTCCACCGAAGGCACCAAGCAACCACGCCAACGGGCTGTTGTGTCCACCGAAAGTGTGCCAACGAGCTGTTTTCTCACCAAAGGTGCCCAATGGGCTGTTTTCCTTACCAAAGGTGCCCAATGACCATGCCAATTAGTTGTTTTACACATTGAAGGTGTGCCAGTGGGCTATTTTCCCACGACAGGTGCCCAACAACCATGCAAATGGACTGTTTTTCCCACGAAAATTGTTTTTCCCACTGAAGGGCCCTAGGCTGTTTTTCCCACCGAATGTGCCAAGCGTCCGTGCCGACTGGCTATCTTGCCCATCGAAGGTATGCCAACGGGCAGTTTTTTCCCACCGAAGGTGCCTAGCGATCGTGTCAACGAGCTATTTTTCCCACCCAAGGTGCCCAGAGTCTGTGCCAACTGGCTGTTTTTCCTATCGAAGGTGTGCCAATGGGCTATTTTTCCAACCAAAGGTGCCTAGTGACCAAGCGAACGGATTGTTTTTCCCACCGAAGGTGTGCCAACGGGTTTTTTTTCCTTTGAAGGGGCATATGCTATTTTTCCCACCAAAGGAGCCTAGCGTCCTTGTCAATTGGCTATTTTGTCAATCAAAGGTGTTCCAAAGGGTTATTTTTCCCACCGAAGGTGCTTCGTGACCATGCGAGTAGATTATTTTTCCCACCGAAGTTGTACCAATAGACTGTTTTTTCCACTGAAGGGGCCTAAGCTGTTTTTCCTGCCGAAGGTGTGCCAAAGGGCTTTTTTTCCCACTAAAGGGGCCTAGGTTGTTTTTCCACTAAAGGTGCCTAGCGTCCATGCCAACTGGCTGTCTTGCCCACCGAAGGTGTGCCAACAGGTTTTTTTTGCCACCGAAGGTACCTAACGACCGTGCCAACAGGCTATTTTTCCCACCCAAGGTGCCTAAAGTCTGCGCCAACTGGCTTTTTTTCCCACCAATGGTGTGTCAATGGGCTATTTTTCCCATTGAAGGTTCCTATCAACCATGCGAACGGATTGTTTTTCCCACGAAAGGTGTGCCAACGGGTTATTTTTCCCACTGAAGGGGCCTATGTTGTTTTTCCCACCGATGGTGCCTTGCGTCCTTGCTAACTGGTTGTTTTGCCGACCGAAGGTATGCCAACAGACTATTTTTCCCACTGAGGGTGCCTATCATCTGTTCCAACTGGCTTTTGCCCACCGAAAGTGGGTCAGCAAGCTGATTTTCCCATCGACGGTGCCTAGCGACCGTGCCAGCGGGCTATTTTGCCCACCGAAGTTGTGCCCAACAGGATGTTTTTCTAACCAATATGCCTAGCAATCGTTCCAGCAAGCTGTTTTTCCCACCGAATGTGTGCCATCGAACTATTTTTCCCACTGAACATGTATCAACGGGCTATTTCTCCTCCTAAACGTGTGCCAACGACCTGCTTTTCCCACCGACGGTGCCTCACAGACTAGTTTTCCCATCGAAGGTGCCTAGCGATCATGCCAACCGACTGTCTATCCCACTGAAGGGGCCCAAATGCTTGTTTTCCTCACTGAAGGTGTCTGACGACCCTGCGAATTGGCTGTTATCAGTTCGCGTCTGCATGGTGTTTGTTTATGTTATTGTATTTTCCGCAAATTATTGTACTGATTTGTAATCACTTATTACAGTTGATTTTGAGAAATTGAAAAACAATTGTATTGTGTAATTTGAAACGGGCCCAAGTGGCGAATAATTGTTTCCGTTGCTTTCTTTGTGTTGTATTAAATGATTATGAAATAAAATGGGCCAATTTAAGATATTAATTTTCTGCGCTTTGCGTTTTATCGATTGCAATATGATTTGTTTCGTTTTCAGTTTAAGTAACAAAATGTTTTGAAAAAGAAAA
>JANIIA010000004.1:20046283-20060111 GCA_027478495.1 Erythroxylum alaternifolium | reverse complement strand
TGCCCACTGACGATGTGTCAACGAGCTATTTTTCCCACCAAAGGTGCCCAACGTGCTGTTTTTGTCGTTGAAGGTGTGCCAAAGGGTTGTTTTTCCCACCGATAGTGCCTGGCAACCGTGCCAACTGGCTGGTTCGCCATTGAAGCTGTGCCAACAGGCTATTTTTCTCATCGAATGTGCCTAGCGACCTTGCCAACGGGCTTTTTTGCCCACTGACGATGTGTCAACGAGCTATTTTTCCCACCAAAGGTGCCCAACGTGCTGTTTTTGTCGTTGAAGGTGTCTGGTGACTGTGCCAACTGGCTATTTTCCCACCGAAGGAGCCTAGTGACCATGGCAACGGGTTGTTTTTCCCACCAAAGGTGCCTAGTGACCGTGCCAAGGGGCTGTCTTACCCACTAAATGCGCCGAACAGGCTGTTTTTTCCATCGAACTAGCCTAGTGATCGTACTGACGGCCTGTTTTGGCCACCAAAGGTGCACCAACGGCTGTTTTGCCCACTGAAGGCACCCAATAGGCTGTTTTTCCCACCGAAGGTTTGTAGCGACCATGCCAATGGTCCATTTTGCCCGCCAAAGTTACGCAACGGGCTGTTTTACCCACTGAAGCTATGCTAACTGGCTATATTTCCCACCGAAGGTGCCTAGTAACCATGCCAAAGGGCTATTTTTCCTACTGAATCTATGCCAACGGGCTATTTTTCCCACCAAAGGTGCCTGGTGACAATATGGGAGGGCTATTTTGCCCACTGAAGGTTTGCCATCGGGCTATTTTTCCCATCGATGGTGCCTAGCGACCAAACCAATGAGCTATTTTGCTCACCAAAAGTGCCTAGCAACCTTGCCAAGGGGCTATTTTGCGCACTGATGGTGTGCCAACATGTTGTTTTTCCCACCGAAGGTGCCCAACGGGATGTTTTTCACTTGAAGGTGTCTGGCGATCGTGCCAACGGACTGTTTTCTTAACAAATGTTCCTAGTGATCTTGCCAGCCTACTGTTTTGCCCACCGAAGGTGTGCCAACAGGTTGTTTTTCTCACGAAAGTTACCCATCGGGCTATTTTATCCACCCAAGTTTCTTATCAACCTTGCCAGCGTATTGTTTTGCCCATCGAAGGTGTGCAACGGGTTGTTTTTCCCATATAAGATGCGTAGCGACCTATCCAATGGGCAATTTTACCCACCGAAGTTGTTTAACAGGTTGTTTTTCCCACCGAAGATGCCCAACAGGTTATTTTCCCACCAAAGCTGCGTCAATTGGCTATTTTTCCCACTGAAGGTGCCTAGTGAACGTGCCAACGGGCTGTTTTGCCCATCGAAGGTGTGCCATCGGGCTATTTGTGCCACCAAAGGTGCCTAATGAAATTGTCAATGGGTTCTTTTGCCCACCAAAGGTGTGCCAATAGGCTGTTTTTCTGACCGAAGATGCCAAACGAGCATGTCAATGGGTTGTTTTGGCCACTGAAGTTGTGTCAATGAGTTGTTTTGCCAACCGAAGCTATGCCAACTTGCTATTTTTCTCACCAAAAAATGCCTAGCTACCGTGTCAAGCGACTGTTTTGCCTACCTAAGGTGTGCCCACTGGCTATTTTTCCTACCAAAGGTGCGTAGTGACCGTATCAACAAGCTATTTTGCCTACTGAAGGTGTGCTAATAAGTTGTTTTTCCAATCAAAGGTGTCTAGCTATCTTGCCAACGGGTTTTTTTGCCCATCGAAGTTGTGCCAAAGTGTTGTCTTTCCCACCGAAGGTGCCTAGCGACCATGTCAACAAGCTATTTTCCCATCAAGGCTATGCCAACGGGCTATTTTTCCCATAAATGGTGCCTAGCTACCGTGCCAAGGGACTGTTTTGCCCACCAAAGGTGTGCCAATGCATTGTCTTTCCCACCGAAGGTGCCTAGCAACTAAGTCAACAGGCTATTTTCCCATCGAGGCTGTGCTAACGGGCTATTTTTCCCACCAAAGGTGGCTAACAACCTTGCCAACGGCCTGTTTTACCCACCGAAGGTGCCTAACGACCTTGCCAACAAGTTATTTTCATGGCAAAGATGTTTAGCAACAATGCCAATGGGTTGTTTTCCCACTGAATGTGCCTAGTGACCTTACCAACTAGATGTTTTGCCCACCGAAGTTACCCAACAGGTTGTTTTTCCCACTGAAGGTCCCTAGCGACCTTGCTAATGCCTGTTTTTCCCTCCCAAGTTGTGCCAACGGACTATTTTTCCAACCAAAGGTGTCCAACATGCCATTTTCCCATCGAAGGTGCCTAGCAACCGTGCCCAGGCACGACCAGTTTTGCTCACCGAATGTTTGCCAATGGGTTGCTCTTCCAACAGAAGGTGCATAGCAACCGTGCCAATGGGGTGTTTTATCCACCAAAGATGTACCAACGGGCTGTCTATCCCACCGAAGGTGCCTAGCTGCCGTGTCAACAAGCTGTTTTGACTGTCCAAGCTATGCCAACGGGCTATTTTTCCCACCCAAGGTGCCCAACAGGCTGTTTGCCCATCGAAGGTGCCTAGCGACAGTGCCAACAGATAGTTTTCCCCACCGAAGGTGGCTAGCAGCCTTGCCAACGATAGTGCAAAGGGGCTGTTTTGCCAACCAAAGGTGTGCCAACGAGCAGTTTTTCCTACCGAAGGTGCCTAGGGACTGTGCAAAATGGTTGTTTTACCCACCGAAGGCATGCTAACGGGCTATTTTTTAGTCGAAGTTGACTAGCGATCGTGCCAACGAACTGTCTTGCCCATTGAAGCTATGCCAACAGATTATTTTTCCCACCAAAGGTGCCCAACGGGCTGTTTTGCCCACCTAAGGTGTGCTAACGGGCTATCTTTCCTACTGAAGGTGCCTAGCGACCGTTCCAACAGGTTATTTTTTCCACTGTAGGTGCCCAACGGGCTATTTTCCCATCGAAGGTGCCTAGCCACCGTGGCAACAGGCTATTTTGTCTACCAAAGGTGTGCCAACGAGGTGTTTTTCCCACTAAAAGTGCTTAACTACCATGACAACAGGCTATTTTGCCCAACGAAGGTGTGCTAAAGGGCTATCTTTCCCACCGAAGGTGCCTAGCGATTGTGTCAACAGGCTGTTTTCCCATCGAAGCTGTACCAACGAGTTCTTTTTCCCACTAAAGGTGCCTAATGACCTTGCCAATGGGCTATTCTTGTCACTGAAGGTGTGCCAACTTGATGTTTTTCCAACTGAAGGTGCCCAACGGGCTATTTTTCAAGCCAAAGATGTCTGACGACTGTGCCAACGGGTTGTTTTCCACAGAATGTACCTAGTGACCTTGTAAACCGGCTATTTTACCCACTAAAGGTACCCAACGGGCTATTTTCCCCCGAAGGATCCTAGCAACCTTGCCAACGAGCTATTTTGCCCACCTAAATTGTGCCAACGGGCTGTTTTTTCTACAGAAGGTGCCTAACAGGCCATTTTTCCATCGAAGGTGCCTAGCAACCATGCCAACGGGCTATTTTGTGCACCGAAGGTTTGCCAACGGGCTGTCTTTCCCACTGAAGGTGCATAGCGACCGTGCCAACAGGCTGTTTTGTCTACTAAAGAAGTAACAAAGGGCTGCTCTTCCCACTGAGGGTGCCCAACAGGCTGTTTTGCCCATTGAAGGTGTGCCAACCGTCTGTCTTTCTGATTGAAGGTACGTAGTGATCGTTCCAACATGTTGTTTTTTCTACCAAAGGTGCCTGGCAACCATGCCATTGGGTTGTTTTGCCCACCGAAGGTGTGCCAGCGGGTTGTTTCTTCAAGCGAAATTGCCTAGCGACATTGCCAATGGGCTATTTTGCCCACCTAAACTATGTCGATGGGTTGTTTTTTCTACCGAAGGTGCCCAACAGTCCCTTTTCCCATCAAAGGTGCCTAAAAATCGTGCCAACGGGTTGTTTTGCCCATCAAAGGTTTGCCAACGGGCTATTTTTCCTACTGAAGGTGCATAGCGACCGTGCCAATGGGCTGTTTTGTTCAACAATGATGCACTAACGGGTTGTTTTTCCAACCGAAAGGGCCCAACTGGCTGTTTTGCCTGTGGAAGGTGTGCCAACAGGTTGTCTTTCCAACTGAAGTTAGCTAGCGACCATTCTAGCAGGCTATTTTTTCCCACTGAAGGTACTCAACAGGCTATTTTTTCAACAAAGGTGCCTAATGATCGTGACAACGAACTGTTCTGCTCATCAAGGTGTTCCAACGAGCTGTTTTTCCCACCCAAGGTGCCTAGAAACTGTGTCAACGGGCTGGTTTCCCCACCAAAGGTGTGCCAATAGGTTGTTTTGCCTACCGAAGATGCACCAATAGGTTGTTTTCCCACTGAAGGTGCCTTACGACCATGCCAGCAGGATGTTTTGGCCACTGTCGATGTTCCAACAAGTTGTTTTCTCCACCGAAGGTGCCCAACAGGCTGTTTTTCCCACCAAAGGTGTCAATGGGCTGTTTTTCCTACCAAAGGTGTGCAAACTGGTTGTTTTCCCCACCAAAGGTGCCTAGCAAACGTGACAACGGGCTGTTTTACTGCTGAATCTATGCCAGCAGGCTGTTTTTCCAACTGAAGGTGCTTAGCGACCTTGCCAATGGGCTATTTTAGCCGCCAAAGGTGTGCCAACAGCCTGTTTTACCCACTTAAGGTACCCAATGGGTTGTTTTTCCCATCAAAGGTGCATAACATCCATGCCAATGGGCTGTTTTTCCCATCGAAGGTGCCTAATGATTATATCAACGGGCTATTTTGCCACCAAGCTTTTTTTCTTGCCGAAGGTGCCCAACGTGCTATTTTTCTAGCTGAAGGTGCTTAGCGACTGTGCTAACAAGCTATTTTGCCCACCAAAGCTGTGTCAACAGGATATTTTTCCCAATAAAGCTATGATAATTAGCTATTTTTGCCCTCGAAGATCCCTAGCGACTATGCCAACGGGCTGTTTCGCCCACCGAAGGTACCTAATGACCTTGCGAGTGGGCAATTTTGCCATCGAAGATGTGCCAACGAATTGTTTTTCCATCCGACGGTGCCTAGTGACCTAGCCAACGAACTGTTTTACCCACTGAAACTATGCCAACGGGCTATTTTTCTACTGAAAGTGCCCAACAGGCTGTTTTTCCCAGCAAAGGTGCCTAACGACCGTACCAACGGGCTGTTTTGACTACCAAAGGTGTGCCAATGTGTTTTTTTCCTACCGAAGGTGCCTAATCAGATTTCCAAGGGGCTGTTTTGCCCACCTAAGGTGTGCCAATGTGTTGTTTTTCCTACTGAAAGTCCAAAACGAACTGTTTTTCATGCCAAATGTGTCAGGTGACCTTTCCAACTGGCTGTTTTCTCACCAAATGTGTCCATCAACTTTGCCAACCAGTTGTTTTGCCCACCAAAGGTGTGCCAACGTGTTGTTTTTCACACCAAAGACACCCAACGAACTGTTTTTCCAACCAAAGATGCCTAGAGACCTTGACAACGGGTTGTTTTAACCCCCAAAGGTGTGCCAGTAGGTTATTTTTCCCACCAAAGGTGCCTAGCGACCTTGCCAATGGGAAGTTTTGCCTACCAAAACTATACCAACGGGTTGTTTTTTCTATCGTAGGTGCCTAACAAGCCATTTTTCCCATCGAAGGTGCCTAACTACTGTGCCAACGGGTTGTTTTTTCCACTGCAGGTGCCCAACGGGCTATTTTTCCCACTGAATGTACCTAGCGGCCATGCCAACGGGTTGTTTTGCCCATTGAAGGTGTGCCAGTAGCTGTTTTCCCATCGAAGGTGCCTAGCAACCGTGCCAACAGGATGTTTTGCTCACTAAAGGTGTGCCAACGTGCTGTTTTCCCAATCGAAGGTGTGCCAATAGGCTGCTTTGCCCACCGAAGATGTGCCAATGGGTTGTTGTCCCCACTGAAGGAGTGCCAACAGCCTGTTTTCCCCACCAAAGATGCCTAGTTACCATTCCAACTGGCTGTTTTGCCAACTGAAGGTGTGCCAATGGGTAGTTTTGCCCACCGAAGATGCCTAATGGGTTGTTTTTCCCACCGAAGGTGCCTAGCAACATGCCAATAGGTCGTTTTGCCCACCGAAGTTATGCCAATGGGTAGTTTGGCCCACCAAAGCTATGTCAACTGGTTGTTTTTCCTACCGAAGATGCCTAGAGACCTGTGCCAAAGGGCTATTTTTCCCATCGAATCTGTGCCAACGAGTTTTTTTTCCCACCAAAGCTGCCTAGAGACATTTTGAAGGGTAGTTTTGCCTTCTGAAGGTGAGCCAATGGGCTGCTTTTCCTACCGAAGATACCCAACGGGTTGTTTTTCCCACCGAAGTTACCTAACGACCTTGCCAGTAGGCTGTTTTGCCCACTGAAGGTGTGCAACGGGTTTTTTTCGCACCACAGGTGCCTAACAACCTTGCCAACGGGTTGTTTTACCCACCAAAACTATGCCAATGGACTGTTTTTCCATTGATGGTGCCCAACAGGCTATTTTTCCCGTCGAAGATGCCTAGCAACCATGCCAACGGGCTGTCTTAACCACAAAAGTTGTGCCAACAGGCTATTTTCCAACCGAAGGTGTGCAAACGGGCTGTTTTCCCCATTGAAGGTGTGTCAACGACCTATTTTTCTCACCAAAGGTGCCTAGTTACCTTGCCAACGGGCTGTTTTGCCTACTGAAGGTGTGCCAATGGGCTATTTTTCCTACCGAAGGTGACTAACTACCTTGTCAACAGGCTATTTTGCGCATCGAAGGTGTGCCAAAGGGCTATCTTTCCCACCAAAGATGCCTAGCAACCTTGCCAGCGTGCTTTTTTGCCATGTAAGCTATGCCAACGGGCTATTTCTCCCATCGAAGTTGCCTAACGACCTTTCCTACTGGATGTTTTCCCATTGAAGTTGTGCCAACACATTGTTTTTCCCACCAAAAGTGCCCAATGGGCTACTTTTCACGCCGAACGTGTCTAGCGACCTTGCCAAAGGGTTGTTTTCCCACCGAACGTGCCTTGTAACCTTGTTAAAGGGATGCTTTGTCCACCAAACTATGCCAACGAGCTATTTTTCCTACCAAAGTTGCCTAATAGGCCATTTTTCCCATTGAAGGTACCTAGCAACTGTGCCAATAGGTTGTTTTTTCCACCACAGGTGCCTAATGGGCATTTTTTCCCACCGAATGTACCTAACCACTGTGCCAACGGGTTGTTTTACCCATCTAAGGTGTGCCAACGGGTTGTTTTTCCAAACGAAGGTGCCTAGCAACCGTACCGACAGGCTGTTTTGCCCGCCGAAGGTGTGCCAATGAAATGTTTTTTCTATCGAGGTTGCCTAGAGACCGTATCAACGAGCTATTTTTCCCACCAAAGGGGTGCCAACGAGCTATTTTCTCAGCTGAAGGTGTGCCAACAGGTTGTTTTTTCCACCCCAGGTGCCCAACGAGCTGTTTTTCCCACCGAATGTACCTAACGACTGTACCAACGGGCTATTTTGCCCATCAAAGGTGTGCTAACAGGCTGTTTTTCCCACCGAAGGTGCCTAGCAACTGTGCCAATGGGTTGTTTTGCCCACCAAAGGTGTGCCAACAGGCTGTTTTTTCTACAGAAGTTGTCTAGCGACCTTGCTAGTGGGCTGTTTTGCCCACCCAGACTGTGTCAATGGGTTGTTTTTCTAGCAAAGGTTCCTAACAGGCCATTTTTTGCCATCGAAGGTACCTAGTAACCATGACAACGGGTTGTTTTGCCCACCAAAGGTTTGCCAACAAGTTGTGTTTCCTACCGAAGTTGACTAGCTACCGTGACAAAAGGGTATTCTGCCCACCAAAGGTGTGCCAAAGGGTTGTCTTTCCCACTAAAGGTGCCTAGTGACCTTGCCAGCGAGTTATTTTCCCATCGAAGCTATGCCAACGGACTGGCTTTCCCACCAAAGGTGCCTAACGATATTGCCAACGAGCTGTTTGTCCCAACGAACGTGTGCCAATGTGTTGTTTTTCCCACCAAAGGTATCCAATGGGCTGTTTTTCCCACCGAAGGTACCTAGCAACCTTGCCAATAGGTTGTTTTGTCCACCAAAGGTGTGCCAACGAGTTGTTTTTCCCACCGAAGGTGCCTTGCGACCTTGCCAAAGGGATGTTTTGCCCACACAAACCGTGCCAATAGGCGTTTTTTCAACCAAAAGTGCCCAATAGGCCATTTTTCCCCTCGAAGGCTCCTAGCAACTATTCCAACAGTTTTTTTTCACCGCACCCAGTGGGCTATTTTTCCCACTGAATGTGCCTAACGACAGTGCCGACGGGCTGTTTTGCCCATCAGAGGTGTGCCAACAGGCTATTTTTCCCACAAAAGGTACCTAGCAACCTTCCTAACGGGCTGTTTTGCCCACTGAAGGTGTGCTAACGGGCTATTTTTCCCACAAAGTTACCTAGCAACAATCCCATCGAGTTATTTTGCCCACCGAAGGTGTACCAATGGGCTATTTTCCCCGTCGAAGGTGTGTCAATGGGCTATTTTCCCCGTCGAAGGTGTGCCAATGGGCTGTTTTCCCCATTGAAGATGTGCCAACGGACTGTTTTTCCCACCGAAGGTGCTTAGCTATCATGCCAATAGGCTGTTTTGTCCACTGACGATGCCCGAACGGGTTGTTTTCCTACCAACAATGTGCCAATGGGCTGTTTTATAAACCAATAATATGCCAACGGGCTTTTTTTCACTGAAGGTACCCAACGGACTGTTTTTCCCACTGAAGGTGCCTAGCGATCGTGCCAATGGGTTGTTTTGCCCACCGAAGGTGTGTGAACTGGCTATTTTCCCAACCGAAGGTGCCTAGCAAATCTGACAACAGGCCATTTTACTCACCAAATATGTGCTAGCAGGCTATTTTTCCAACCGAAGGTGCTTAGTGACAGTGCCAACGGGCAGTTTTGCCAACCGAAGGTGTACTAAAGGCCTGATTTTCCCACTGAAGATGCCAAAAAAGCTATTTTTCCCACCGAATGTGCCTAGAAACCATGCCAATAGGCTCTTTTTCCCACTAAAGTTGCTAAACAAACTGTTTTTCCCACCAAAGGTGCCTAGTAATTGTGTCAATGGGCTGTTTTTCCATCGAAGGTGCCTAGCGAACCTGTCAGCAAGCTCTTTTGCCCACCGAAGGTGTGTCTTTTTCCCACCAAAATTATGCCAACGGACTACTTTGCCCATTAAAAGCACCTAGCAATCATGTCAACGGGCTAATTTGCCCACTGAAGCTGTGCCAACGGGCTTTTCTTCCCATCGAAGGTGCCCAACAGGCTATTTTTCTAGCTGAAGGTGCCTAGCAATCGAGCCAACGGGCTGTTTTGCCAACCAAAGTAGCGTTAACTGGCATATGCCAACAGGCTCATTTGCCTCACCAAAGGCGCCCAACGGACTGTTTTTCCCACCAAAGGTGCCTAGCGACCATGCCAATGGGTTGTTTTGCCCACTAAAATTGTGCCAATGGGTAGTTTTGCCCATAGAAGCTATGCCAACTGGTTGTTTTTCCCACCGATGGTTCCCAACGGGCTATGTTTCCCACCAAAAATGCCTAGCCACTGTGGCAATGGGCTATTTTGCCTACTAAAGGGTGCCAACAAGCTGTTTTTCCCACCAAAGGTGCCAAACTACCGTGCCAACAGGCTATTTTGAATAATGAAGGTGTGCCAAAAGGCTATCTTTCCTACCGAAGGTGCCTAAATACTGTGTCAACGGGCTGTTTTCCCATCAAAGCTGTGCCAACGGGCTATTTTTCCCACCGAAGGTGCCTAACAACCCTACCAACGGGCTGTTTTTGCCACTGAAGGTGTGCCAACTTGTTGTTTTTCCTACTAAAGATGCCCAACAGGCTGTTTTTCAAGCCGAAGATGTCTGACGACCGTGCTAACGGGTTGTTTTCCACCGAATGTGCCTAAAGACCTTGCCAACTGGCTATTTTGCCCACTAAAGGTACCCAACAGGCTATTTTTCCACGAAGGAGCCTAGTAACCTTGCCAACGAGCTGTTTTGCCCATCCAAACTGTGCCAATGGGCTGCTTTTTCTACCAAAGGTGCCTAACAGACCATTTTCCCATCGAAGGTGCCAAGCAACTGTGCCAACGGGCTGTTTTGTGCACTGAATGTTTACGAAAAGGTTGTTTTTCCCACTGAAGGTGCATAGCGACTGTGCCAACAAGTTGTTTTGTCCACCAAAGAAGTAACGAGGGGCTGTTTTTTTGACCGAGGGTGCCTAACGGCTGTTTTGTCCACTAAAGTTGTGCCAACTGGCTGTCTTTCTAGCTGAAGGTGCCTAGTGATCAGTCCAACGGGCTGTTTTTTCCACCAAAGGTGCCTGGCAACCATCCCAACGGGTTGTTTTGCCCACTAAAAGTGTGCCAAAGGGTTGTTTCTTCCACCAAAGTTACCTAGCGACATTGCCAATGGGCTATTTTGCCCACCCAAACTGTTCCAATAGGCTGTTTTTTCTACCGAAGGTGCCTAATAGGCCCTTTTTTCCCATCAAAGGTGCCTAGCAACCGTGCCAACGGGTTGTTTTGCCCACTAAAGGTTTCCAACGGGCTATTTTTCCCACTAAAGGTGCGTAGTGACCGTGCGAACGGGCTATTTTGTCTAACAAAGATGTACTAACGGGTTGTTTTTCCCACCGAAGTGTGCCAACGGGTTGTTTTGACCGCGGAAGGTGTGCCAACAGGTGGTCTTTCTGACTGAATGTGCCTAGCAACCATTCCAACGAGCTGTTTTTTCCACGGAAGGTACTCAACGGGCTATTTTTCCCACTAAAGGTGCCTATTGACCGTGACAGCGGGCTGTTTTGCTCATCAAAGGTGTGCCAACGGGCTATTTTTCCCAACCAAAGTGCCTAAGATTTATGCCAATGGGCTATTTTCCCCACCAAAGGTGTGCCAACGGGCTGTTTTGCCCACCGAAGAAGTGCCAATGGGCTGTTTTCCCTACTGAAGGTGTGCCAACGGGTTGTTTCTCCCACCGAAGGTTCCTTGCGACTGTGCAAATGGGCTGTTTGCCACCGACGATGTGCCAACTGGTTGTTTTCCAACCAAAGGTGCCTTGCGACCGTGCCAGCGGGTTGTTTTGCTCACTGTTGATGTGCCAACGAGTTGTTTTTTCCACCAAAGGTGCCCAAAGCGCTGCTTTTCCCACTGAAGGTGTTTAGCGAACGTGTCAATAGGCTATGTTGCCCACCGAAGGTTTGCAAACTGGCTGTTTTCCTTACCAAAGTTGCCTAGCAAATGCCGCAATGGGTTGTTTTACCACCGAATCTATGCCAGCAGGCTATTTTTCCAACCAAAGTTACTTAGCGACCGTGCCAATGGGCTATTTTTGCCACCAAAGGTGTGTCAATGGCCTGTTTTACCCACTGAAGGTGCCCAATGGGTTGTTTTTACCATTAAAGGTGCATAACATCCATGCCAATAGGCTGTTGTTCCCATCGAAGGTGGCTAATGATCGTGTCAACGGGCTATTGTGCCCATTGAAGTTGGCCAATGGGCTTTTTTCCCACTGAAGGTGCTTAACAACCGTGCCAACGGGCTATTTTGCCCACCAAAGCTGTGTCAACGGGATATTTTCCCAACGAAGCTACGATAATTAGCTATTTTTGCCACCGAAGATCCCTAGCGACTGTGCTAATGGGCTGTTTTTTCCACCGAAAGTGCTTAGTTACCTTGCCACCGGGTTGTTTTTCCAACCGAAGGTGCCTAGTGACCTTGCCAAAGGACTATTTTGCCTACTGAAACTATGCCATTGGGTTATTTTTTTCTACCAAAAGTGCTCAACAGGCTATTTTCCCATCGAAAGTGCCTAGCCACTGTGCCAACGGGCTATTTTTCCCACCTAAGGTGCCCAATGGGCTATTTTTCCCACCTAAGTTGCGTCAACTACCTATTTTTCCCACCGAATGTGCCTAGCGACCGTGCCAATAAGCTGTTTCACCCACCAAAGGTGTGCCAACATGCTCTTTTCCCCACCGAAGGTGTCTAACGACCATGCCAACGAGTTATTTTTCCTACCAAAGTTGTGTCATTGTGTTGTTTTTCCCACCAAAGCTGTGCCAAGTAGCTGTTTTTCCCACTGAAGGCGTCTAGTGACCATGCCAACATGGTATTTTGCCCATCGAAGTTATGCCAATGGGCTATTTTGTTGACCGAAGCTATGCTAACTGGCTGTTTTTCCCACCGAAGGTGTCTAGCGACCACGCCAACTGGCTATTTTGCCCACTGAATCTATGCCAATGGGCTGCTTTCCCATCGAAGATGCCAAGTGACTGAGTCAAGGGGCTATTTTGCCCACCGAAGGTGTGCCAATAGGCTGTTTTTCCCACCGAAAGTGCCTAGCGACAATGTTAATGAGCTATTTTGACCGCCGAAGCTATGCCAACGGGCTATTTTTCGCACCAAAGGTGCCCAATTGAAGGTACCAAGCGACAGTGCCAACTGGCAGTTTTCCACATCGAAGGTGCCTAGCAACCTTGCCAATGACCATACAAAGGGGCCCTTTTGCCCATCGAAGGTGTCTCAATTGGCTGTTTTTTCCACCGAAGTTGCCTAGCGACCATGCCAATGAGCTATTTTACCCACCGAAGCTGTGCCAACGAGCTGTTTTTTCCACCAAAGGTGCCCAACAGGTTGTTTTGCCCACCGAAGGTTTGCCAACGGGCTGTCTTTGTGACTGAAGGTGCCTAGCGATCGTGCCAATGGGCTGTTTTTTTCCACCGAAGGTGCCCAATGGGCTATTTTTCCCACCAAAGGAGCCTAGCGGCTGTGCCAACGGGCTCTTTTACCTACCGAAGGTATGCCAATTGTTTTCCCACTGAAAGTGCCTAGCTACTGTGCCAATAGGCTATTTTGCCCACTGAATGTGTGTCAAAGGATTGTCTTTCCCACTGAAGATGCCAAGCGACAGTGCCAACGAGTTATTTTACCTAATGAAGGTGTGCCAACAGGATGTTTTGGCCACCGAAGATGCTTAGCGACCTTGCCAATGGGCTGGTTTGCCAACCTAAACTGTGCCAACAGGATGTTTTCTTACCAAAGCTGCCCAACTGGCCATTTTTCCCATCGAAGGTGCTGAGCAACCATGCCAATGGGCAGTTTTGCCCACCGAAGGTTTTCCAACAGGCCATTTCCCCTTCGAATGTGCCTAACAACCGTGCCAACAAGTTTTTTTCCACCGTAGGTGTCCAGCGGGTTGTTTTTCCCACCAAATGTGCCTAACAATTGTGCCAACAAGCTATTTTGTCCATCGAAGGTGTGCCAACAGACTATTTTTCCCACCGAAGGTGCCTAACAACCATCCTAATGGGCTATTTTGCCCACCAAAGGTGTGCCAATGGGCTATTTTCCCATCGAAGCTACCTAGCGACTATGTCAACAAGTTGTTTTGCCCACCAAAAGTGTGCCAACGGGCTATTTTCCCTACCTAAGGTGTGCCAACGGGCTATTTTCCCCATCAAAGGTGTGCCAACGGACTATTTTCCCCACCTAAGGCAAGCCAACGGGCTATCTTCCCCATCGAAGGTGTGCCAACGGACCGTTTTTCCCAACAAAGGTGCCTAGCTAAGGTGTGTCAACGGGCTACTTTTTCCCACCAATGATGTGCCAACGGGCTATTTTGCCCACCAACAATGTGCCAACGGGTTGTTTTTTTCCCCAGAGGTGCCCAACGGACTATTTTTCCCACGGAAGGTACCTAGCGATCGTGGCAATGGGCTGTTTTGCCCACCGAAGGTGTGTGAACTAGCTGTTTTCCCAACCAAAGGTGCTTAGTGAATATAGCAATGGGCCATTTTACTCATCGAATCTATGCCAGCAGGCTATTTTTCCAACCGAAAATGCCTAGG
>JANIIA010000004.1:20032496-20046183 GCA_027478495.1 Erythroxylum alaternifolium | reverse complement strand
GGTACCCACTGGGCTGTTTTTCACATCGAAGGGGCCTAATAGCAGTGCCAACGTGCTATTTTACCCACCCAAGGTGGCCAAGGTGTTACTTTTCACACCGAGGTGCCTAACAACCTTGCCAAGGGTTGTTTGGCCCATTGAAGGTGCCAAGCGACTGTTCCAACAGGCTATTTTGTCAAGTAACCTTGCCAGCGGGCTATTTTTCACACCAAAAATGAGCGAACGGGCTGTTTTCGCTGTTGAAGGTGCCTAGCAACTGTGTCAACGTGCTGTTTTACCCCCAAAAGTGCCCAACGGGTTATTTTTCCCACAAAGATGCCCAACGACCATACCAACGAGTTGTTTCCCCCATCGAAGGTGCCCAATGAGCTGTTTTACCCACTAAAGATGCCTAGCGACCATGCCAATGGGCTATTTTTTTGCTGAATGTTCTTCGCGATCGTGCCAATGGACTATTTTGCCCACCGAATGTGTGCCAATGGGTTGTTTTTCTCATCAAAAGTGCTTAGCCACTGTGCCAAAAGGCTGTTTCTCCCACCGAGGGTGCCTAGGAACTGTGCCAATGGACTGTTTATTCCATCATAGGTGACGAGTGACTATTCTAATTGGCTATTTTCCCACCGAAGGTGATTAGCGATTGTTCCAACGGGTTGTTTTACCCCCCGAAGGTGACTAGCAACCATACCAATGGACTATTTCACCCACTAAAGGTGCCCAACAAGCTATTTTTCCCATCGAGGGTGCCTAGCAACTGTGCCATCAGGCTATTTTGCCCATTAAAGTGTCTAGGAACCATGCCAACGGGCTATTTTTCCCACCAAAGATGCCCAGTGACATACCAATGGGCACTTTTACCCATCGTAGTGCCCAATGAGCTGTCTTACCCACGGAAGGAGCCGAAAGGCTATTTTTTGCAATGAAGCAGCCTAGCTATAGTACCAACAGACTATTTTACCCACCAAAGGTGCCTAGCAATCATGCCAACGGGTTATTTTTCATACCAAAAATGAGCCAAATGGTTGTTTTAGCGAATGAAAGTGCCTAGTGACCGTGCCAACGGCCTCTTTTGCCTACCAAAGTTTCCTAGTGACTATGCCAACGGGTTGTTTTGCCCACCAAAGGTATGCCAACAAGTAGTTTTTCCCACCGAAGATGCCTCATGACTGTGCTAACGGGCTCTTTTGCCCACAGAAAGGTACCCAACGGACTATTTTTCCTAACAAAGGTGCTTAGCCACTGCGTCAATAGGCTATTTCGCCCACCAAAGGTGGGCAACTAACTGTTTTTCCATGAAACGTGCCAAGCGAACCTCTAAACCGGTTGTTTAGCTAACCAAAGGTGCCTTGCAACAATGCCAACGGCCTATTTTCCCCACCTAAGGTGCCTAGCGATCGTCCCTACATAGAGTTTTGCCTGTCAAGGGTGCCTTACGACCCTGCCAATGAGTTATTTTGCCCACCAATGCTGCCTAGCGACTACGTAAATGGATTGTTTTGCCCATCGAAAGTGCCCAATTGGCTATTTTACCCATCAAAGATGCCTTGTGACTATCCGAATGGGTTGTTTTGCCCACTAAACGTGCCCAACTGGCTATTTTTCCCACCAAAGGTGCCTAGCGACTGTGGAAACAGGTAGTTTTTCCCACCAAAGGTGCCTAACGGGCTATTTTACCCACCGAGGGTGCCTAACAACCATGCCAGCAGGCTATTTTGCTCACAAAAGGTTACTAATGATTGTTTCAATGGGTTGTTTTCCCACCAAAGGTGACTAGCGATTGTTCCAACGGGTTGGTTTACCCACCAAAGGTGGCTAGCGCTTGTGTCAATGGACTGTTTTGCCCACTAAAGGTGCCCAACAAATATGCCACTGGGATGTCTTACCCATCGAAGAGCCCAACGGGTTGTTGTCCCATCGAAGGTGTCTAGCTACCGTGCCAACAGGCTATTTTGCCAACGGAAGTTGCCCAATGGGCTGTTTTTCACATCAAAAGGGCCTAATAGCGACGCCAACGTGCTATTTTACCCACCAAAGGTGGTCAATGTGCTGTTTTTCCCACCGGGGTGCCTAACCATCTTGCCAAGGGTTGTTTTGCCCACCGAAGGTGCCAAGTGATTGTTCCAACGGGCTATTTTGTCAAGTAACCATGCCAACGGGCTATTTTTCACACCAAAAATGAGTGAACGAGTTGTTTTAGCCATTGAAGGTGCCTAACAACCGTGCCAACGTGCTGTTTTACCCCCAAAAGTGCCTAACGGGTTGTTTTTCCCATAAAAGGTGCCTAATGACTGTTCCGACGGGTTGTTTCCCCCACCGAAGGTGCCCAATGGGTTGTTTTGCCCACCAAAGATGCCTAGCGACCATGCCAATGGGCTGTTTTTTGCTTAATGTTCTTAGCAATCGTGTCAATTGACTATTTTGCCCACCGAATGTGTGCCAATGGGTTGTTTTTCTCATCAAAAGTGCCTAGCCACCGTGCTAAAGGGCTGTTTCTCCCACCGAGGGTGCCTAGGAACTGTACCAACGGGCTGTTTATTCCACCATAGGTGACTAGTGACTATTTTAATTGGCTATTTTCCTACCGAAGGTGATTAGCGATTGTTCCAACGGGCTGTTTTACCCTACGAAGGTGACTAGCAACCATACCAATGGACTATTTCACCCACTAAAGGTGCCCAACAAGCTGTTTTTCCCATCGAGGATGCCTAGCAGCTGTGCCAATAGGCTGTTTTGCCCATTGAAGTGTCTAGGAACCATGCCAATGGGCCGTTTTGCCCACCAAAGATGCCCAGTGACCATGCCAACTGGCTCTTTTACCCATCGAAGTGCCCAATGAGCTGTCTTGCACACAGAAGGAGCCGAAAGGCTATTTTTTGCATCGAAGCGGCCTAGCTATGGTAACAACAGTCTATTTTACCCACCAAAGGTGCCTAGCAATCATGCTAACGGGTTATTTTTCATACCAAAAATGAGCCAACAGGCTGTTTTAGTGATTGAAAGTGCCTAGCGACCGTGCTAACGACCTCTTTTTCCCACCAAAGGTTCCTAGTGACTGTGCCAACGGGTTGTTTTGCCTATCAAAGGTATACCAACAAGTAGTTTTGCCCACCGAAGGTGCCTCACGACGGTGCCAACGAGCTCTTTTGCCCACGGAAAGGGACCCAACAGACTATTTTTCCTAACAAAGGTGCCCAGCCATTGCGTCAATAGGCTATTTCGCCCACCAAAGGTGGGCAACTAACTGTTTTTCCATGAAAGGTGCCAAGCGAACGTCTAAACAGGTTGTTTAGCTAACCAAAGGCACCTTGCAACTAAGCCAACGGGCTATTTTGCCCACCCAAGGTGCCTAGCGATCGTCCCTATATGGAGTTTTGCCTGTCGAGGGTGCCTTGCGACCCTTCAATGAGCTATTTTGCCCACCAATGCTGCCTAGCGACTACGTAAATGGATTGTTTTGCCCATCAAAAGTGCCCAACTGGCTGTTTTACCCATCAAAGATGCCTAGTGACTATCTGAACGAGTTGTTTTGCCCACTAAACGTGCCCAACTGACTGTTTTTCCCACCAAAGGTGCCTAGCGACTGTACAAACAGGTAGTTTTTCCCACCAAAGGTGCCTAACGGGCTATTTTACCCACCGAGTGTGCCTAGCAACCATGCCAACAGGCTATTTTTCTCACAAGAGGTTACTAATGATCGTTTCAATGAGTTATTTTCCCACCAAAGGTGACTAGAGATTGTTCCAATGGGTTGTTTTAACCACTAAAGGTGGCTAGCGATTGTGTCAATAGGCGGTTTTACCTACTGAAGGTGCCCAGTAACTATGCGAATGGGCTGTCTTATCCATCGAAGAGCCCAACGGGCTGTTGTCCCATTGAAGGTGTCTAGCTACCGTGCCAACGGGCTATTTTGCCCACGGAAGTTGCCCAATGGGCTATTTTTCACATCGAAGGGGGCCTAATAGCAGTGCCAACATGCTATTTTACCCACCGAAGATGGCCAACGTGCTATTTTTCCCACTGGGGTGCCTAACAGCCTGGCCAAGGGTTGTTTTGCCCACCGAAGGTGTCAAACGACTGTTCCAACGGGCTATTTTGTCAAATAACCGTGCCAACAGGTTGTTTTTCACACCAAAAATGAGCAAACGGGTCGTTTTAGCCATTGAAGGTGCCTAGCAATTGTGCCAACGTGCTGTTTTACCCCCAAAAGTTCCCAACGGGTTGTTTTTCCCATAAAAGGTGCCTAACGACCGTACCAATGGGTTGTTTCCCCCACCGAAGGTGCCCAATGGGTTGTTTTGCCCACCAAAGATGCCTAGCAACCATGCTAATGGGTTATTTTTTTGCTGAATGTTCTTAACGATCATGCCAATAGACTATTTTGCCCACCAATGTGTGCCAATGGGTTGTTTTTCTCATCAAAAGTGCCTAGCCACCATGCCAAAGGGCTGTTTCTCCTACCATAGGTGACTAGTGACATTTTTAATTGGCTATTTTCCCACCCAAAGTGATTAACGATTGTTCCAACGGGCTATTTTACCCCCCAAATGTGACTAGCAATCATACCAATGGACTATTTCACCCACTAAAGGTGCCCAACAAGCTGTTGTTGCCATCGAGGGTGCCTAGCAACTGTGCCAATAGGCTGTTTTGCCCATTGAAGTGTCTAGGAACCATGCCAACGGACTGTTTTGCCCACTAAAGTTGCCCAGTGACCATGCCAACGGGCTCTTTTACCCATCGAAATGCCCAATGAGCTGTCTTGCCCACGAAAGGAGCCGAAAGGCTGTTTTTTGCATCGAAGCAGCCTAACTATAGTAGCAACAGACTGTTTTATCCACCGAAGGTGCCTAACGGGCTATTTTTCCCACCGAGATTTCCTAGCAACCATGCAAAGGATTGTTTTACCCACTAAAGGTGCCAACCAACCATGTCAATGGGCTATTTTGCCTAGCAACTGTGCCAAGGGGCTATTTTTCACATCAAAAAATGTGCCAATAGGTGGTTTTAGCCATTGAAGGTGTCTAGCGATCGTTCCAATAGGCTGTTTTGCCTATCAAAGGTTCCTAACGATCATGCCAACGTGTTGTTTTTCCCACCGAAGGTAAGCCAACAGGCTATTTTACCTGCTGAAGGTACACCAACTGGCTTTTGTTCCCACCAAAGCTGCCTAGCGACTTTGTCAACGGGCCATTTTGCCTACTGAAGGTGCTCAACGGGCTATTTTCCCACCAAGGTGTTTAGCCACCTCGTCAATGGCTATTTTTCCACCAAAGGTGCTTAGCAAATGTGCCAGGTTGTTTTACCCACCAAAGATGCCTAGCGACTATGCCAAATGGTTGTTTTGTCCATCTAACGTGCCTAGCAACAGTGCCTATGTGGAGCTTTGCTTGTCGAGGGTGCCTTGCGACCTTGCCAACGGGCTGTTTTGCCCACAAAAGGTGACTAATGATCATTCCAAAGGGTTGTTTTCCCATAGAAGGTGACTAGCAATTGTTTCAATGAGCTATTTTACCTACAGAAGGTGGCTGCCAACTGTGTCAATGGATTGTTTTGCCCACCGAAGGTGCCCAACGACCGTGCCAAGCTGTTTCTCCCATCGAAGGTGCCTAGCGACTGTACAAATGGGTAGTTTTGTCGACGGAAGGTGCCTAATGAGCTATTTTTCCCATCTAACGTGCTTAGCGATAATGAAAACGGGTGGTTTTACACATCGAAGGTGCCCAACAGGCTATTTTTCCCACCAAGGGTGCCTAGCAACCATCTCAAAGGTTGTTTTGCCTATCAAAGGTGCCAAGTGATTATGCCAATGGGCTATTTTGCCAACAGACTATTTTTCACACCAAAAATAAGCCAATGGGCTGTTTTAGCTATTAAAGGGGCCTAACGACCCTGTCAATGTTCTTGTTTCACCCCCTCAAAGGTGCCCAATGGGCTGTTTTTCCCATAAAAAGTGCCCAGCGACTGTACCATCGGGCTATTTTGCCCACCAAAAGTGCCTGACGACTATGCCAACGGTTTGTTTTTTCCACCGAATATGCCTACCAACCATGTCAATGGACTATTTTGCCCACCAAATGTGTGCCAACGGGCTGTTTTTCTCATCGAAGGTGCCTAGTGATCGTGCCAATGGGCTGTTTTACTCACGAAAGGTGGCCAACCATTGTGCCAATGGGCTTTTTTGTCCACCAAAAAGCACTTTGCGACCACACCAACGGGTTGTTTTTCCCATCGAAGGTGCCTAACTGGTCATTTTTCCCACCAAAGGTGCCTAGCAACCATGCCAACTGGCTATTTTACCCACCAATGGTGCCCAACAGGCTGTTTTTCTTGTTGAAGGTGCCTTTGGGGCTATTTTGCCCATCGAATGTGCCTAGCAACAATGCCAACGCGTTGTTTTGCCCACCAAAGGTGCCTAGCGATAATGCCAAAGGGCTATTTTGCCCACCCAAGGTGCCAAACGATCGTGCAAATAGGCTATTTTGCCCACCTAAGATGCCTAGCGATCGTGCCAACGGGTTGTTTTGCCCATTGAGGGTGCCTAGTGACAGTGACAACGAGCTGTTTTGCTCACCAAAGGTGCCTAACAACTATTCCAATGGGCTGTTTTACACACCAAAAGTACTTAGCGACCATTCCAACGTGCTGTTTTACCCACCAAAGGTGCTCAATTAGTTTTTTGCCCACCGATGGTGCCTAGCGACCATGCCAACTAACTGTTTTGCCCACCGAAGGTGTGCTGACGTGTTGTTTTTCCATCGAAGATGCCCAGCGACTGTGCCAATGGGTTGTTTTACCAAATAAAGGTGCCTAATGGGATGTTTTACCCACCGAACGTATGCCAACGATCTATTTTTCCCACCAAAGTTAGGCCAATGGGCCATTTTTTCCACTAAATGTGCGTAGTGACCAGGCCAACGAACTATTGTATTGACCGATGGTGTGCCAATCGACCATTTTCCCACTGAAGTTACCTAGTGACCTTGCGATCGGGCTGTTTTGCCCACTAAAGGTGGGCAACAGACTGTTTTTCTCACCGAAGGTGCCTAGTGACCTTGCAAACGGGCTATTTTGCCCACCAATAGAGCTTATAGACTATGCCAATGGGTTGTTTTTCACACCCTAAGCGCCTAGCAACTGCGCCAACTGATTGTTTTGCCCTCTGAAGGTGTACCAACGGCCTGTTTTTCCCACCAAAGCTGCCCAATAGGCTGTTTTTCCCACCGAAAAAGTATAATGACCGTGCCAATGAGCTATTTTATCCACCGAAGGTGCCGAACGAGCCGTTTTGCCCATCAAAGGTGTGCTAACAGTCTGTTTTTCCCACCAAAGGTGCCCAATGTCCTTGTCAATGGGCTATTTTGGCCACCGAAGGTTCCCAATAGGCTGCTTTTCTCATTGTAGGAGCTTAGTTACCGAGCCAACGAGCTATTTTATCCATCTAAGGTGCCCAATGGACTATTTTTCACACAAAAGGTACCTAGCCATCATGCCAATAGGCTATTTTGCCCACTGAATGTGCCCAACTGGCTATTTTCCTACCAAAGGTGCCTAGCAAATGTGCTAATGGGTTGTTTTTCACACTGAAGGTGCCTATCAACCATGCCAACAGGCTGTTTCGCCCACCCAAGGTGCCTAGCTACCGTGTCTACGAGAGGGTTTGCCCATCGAGGTTACCTAGCGACCATACCAACGGGGAGTTCTACCAGTCGACGGTGCATTGCAACTGTGCTAGTGGGTTGTTTTGCCCACCAAAGGTGCCTAGCGACTATGTGAACGTGTTTTTTTACCCACTGAACATGCCCAATCGGTTGTTTTTCTCACTAAAAGTGCCTAGCGACCGTGTCAATGGGCTGTTTTACCCCCCAAAGGTGCCTAACCGGTAGTTTTTCCCACTGAAGGTGCCTAGCGACCTTTCCATCGGGCTATTTTACCCATGAAATGTGCCTAAGGGGTTGTTTTTCCCCTCGAAGGGGCCTAGCGGTCATGCCAACAGGTTGTTTTGCCCACTAATGGTGCCTAGAAACTGTGCCAACTAACAGGCTGCTTTTCCCACCGAAGGTGCCTAGCGACCATACCAATGGGCTGTTTTGCCCACTAAAGGTGTACCAATGGGCTGTTTTACCCACTAAAGGTGTGCCAACGAGCTATTTTTCGCACTGAAGTTTCCTAGCAACCGTGCAAATGGGTTATTTTGCCCACCAAAGAACATCTCAAACATCATAAAGGGCATTTTATCGAACACCTCACAGGTAATATGTATAATCTCAATCTAACCACAAATCAATTGCATTTTTCCATTATTTACCAACAATAACACATATAAACAACAAATAAACCAATAATTATACGAAAATCTGTAAACATCAACAATAATCAAGTAAGATTTCATCACCAAACAATCACGTTTAACACTAAAAACATGCTTTTTTTGGAGAAATAACACACTCATTAAAGAGTTTACCTCAAAAAACGCATGATGAGTAAGAAAATGGTCAAAAAATGGCTGAAAATGTGAGAGAAGGGGTCGAAAAATAGAAGGCGATTGCTAGGAGAGAAGAAGAATTGTGCGCGGGGGGAAGGGGAGGAGGCGGAACGCTAGTTAAAGGCGTCGGATTAATCTAGGTTTTCCTTCGTCATCTTTACGATGCAACTTGCCGACATTTACCGACGAAATACAAATTTCGTCGTTTGTATTTCGTCGGTAAAAGAGCAGTAATTCTTGCTGGTGGAAACTCAAATATCGATGGAACATTAATTCCGTCAATAATCTAGGTTTTCCCTCGTTGTCTTCAGGACGCAACTTGCCAACAGTTACCGACGGAACATAAATTCTGTCGCTAAAAGAGCGGTAATTCCTAGCGGTGGAAACTCAAATACTGACGGAACACTAATTCTGTTGGTAATCTAGCATTTATATCGTCGTCTTTAACAAAACGATGACGTAAGTTGCCGATAGTTACCGACGGACAAGGATTTCCGTCTCTAATGTTCGCGTTAGAACTGAAGAGTCACCGTCGGTGATTCAAGTTTATCTTCTCGTCTTCATCCAAACGACGACGTTTGGTTAACCAAATAGATATAATTTACTGACGGAATATGTATTCTGTCAGTATTTAAGTTTCCTAGTTGTCTCTTTACAATAGTTTCCTATTGCGACGGAACACAAATTTCGTCAGTAAATAGATTGTCTAAACAATTTTACCGACGGTATCTTTACCATCGGTAATTAGGCAAAGCTAATTAATTGCAGGAGTAATTCCCGCATTTATTACCGACAGAAGTCACTATTTCGTCGGTATTGATTTTGTACTTCATTTTTATACTCTTTAAACTTTTCAAAAGATTCGGATTTGTGTTTCATTAAATAGACATAGCCATATCTACTGAAATCATCTAAAAAAATAATGAAATACTAATAACCTCCTCTTGCTGATATGCTAAAAGGACCACATGCATCGGTATGTATAAGGCCTAATAGCTCATTAGCCCTTTCCCTTTTACCTGTAAAGGGGGCCTTTGTCATCTTGCCCAGTAAACAAGAATCACATGTCTCAAAAGATTCAAAAGAACCAATGAATCCATCTTGATGGAGTTTTGAGATGAGTTTTTCATTTACATGGCTTAAGCGACAATGCCAGGGATAGGTTGGGTTCAAATTGTTAGATTTAAACTTCTTAGTATTTATGTCATAGATGGACTCATTTGTAAGAGACTTAGTGTCTAGAGTATAGATACCATTTAATTGACATGCAATGCCATATAAAATGTCATTTTTATATATGGAAGTACTTTTATTCTCAATAGAAAATTTAAATCCATCATTCTCTAAACAAGCAAAAGAAATAATATTCCTACTCATAGTAGGTACATAATAACAATTCCTAAGCTCTAAAATGAGTCCAGTAGGTAAGGTAAGATCATAGGTCCCCACGGATAAAGCAGCAACTCTTGCTCCATTTCCCACATGTAGATCGATCTCACCAGCAATCAATCTTTTAGTCCTTCTTAGATTCTGCACATTAGTACAAATGTTAGTTGCACCTCCAGTATCCAATACCCAAGATGCAGAAGCAGTAAATTTGACCTCTATAACAAATATAACTGAAGAAGTAGTTGCACTATTCTTCTTTTCTTTCAGCTCTTCTAAATAAAGTTTGCAGTTCCTTTTCCAATGACCAGGTTCATTGCAATGAAAGCAAACTCCTTCCTTGGGTACCTTAGTCTTAGCTGTAGGCTTGGGCTTGGACTTCGGTACTTTACCTTTGCCTTTGCCTGTGCTATTCTTCTTGAAGCCCTTTCCCTTTGAACCACAAGAACTTCATTGTTGGTCTTAACCTTTCCCTTTAAGTTCTCTGCAGCAGTATTGAGCATCCCATACAATTCATAAATGGACTTCTCCATATTATACATATTGTAGTTAAGAAAGAATTGATCATATTCATCAGTCAAAGATACTAGAATAAAATTAGTTGCCAAATCTTGACTAACAAGTGCACCTAATTTCTCAAATGATGAAAATAACTCTTCATCTTGAGAACATGAGCATTCACAAATGTACCAGGAGTCATTTTACATGAATTCAATGCCTTAGTGATTCTAAACCTCTCTTGGAGTGCTTACTCTTAAAACACAGATTTTAGTTGAGCAAGCATGTCATAGGCTTCCAATTCCTCTAAATCCTTCTGAAGGTTAGAGATCATGGCGCCTAACATAAGGCATGACACATTCGGATAATCATTGATATGCTTCATATAAGCATCCTTTTGAGCCTTAGGTGCATTTGCTGGCGGTTCCTCAATGATGGGTTCTTTTAAGACATAAATCTTTCTTTCTTACTTGAGAACAATTCTCAAGTTCCTATACCAATCTAGGAAGTTTGTTCCGTTAAGCTTTTCTTTCTCTAAAATGGATTGCATAGATAGGTTGTTGGATAGAGTGCATGCCATAATCTACAATATTATGTAAAAAGTTTTAACATTCTTATTATTAAGAGGTATAAGCTCCCACTCAATTTAATAACTCTCTATTTAAAAGTGGGAAGAAATAATATCCATATTTCACTAAGTCCTAAGAAAGCTTTGGCTTAAGACTTAGTTTTAGGTAGAAAACTCTTTTCAGTTACATCATATGTAACTCTTGATGGGTTTATGTTAAATTACATCTTATGTACTGCATGTATGTAAAACCTAATCTTATGCCCTAAGCGTAGCTTAGTTGAGTTTAACCATACTTTACCTATAAATAGCACCATTATTCAAATGTCTTCCTTAGATGATTCTCATATGTTTTACTCTGGCAAACCCACATAAGGATAAGCTAGAGATAAACATGGGTAAAGTTTTATAGAAAGCATATAAACTTAATATTGTCATGAGGGTCATTCTTTTGAAAGCATATAAACTTAATATTGTCATGAGGGTCGTTCTTAGTACATTATGAAAGTTACTAATCCTATTAGTAAGGGTGTTTGTCCTATGCTAGTTATAATCCTATACTACATCATACTTGACTATATAAATTAGAAACATAGAATATTAATTTACACATGCATATAAATATTCAAATAATATAAATAAGACATACGTAAAGCCACCCAAAAAATATATAACACCTAACGAAGAGTCACGCGTCACAAACGATGATCCTGCTAATAAGATACTCTTTGAGTCCTTATCTAATAAAGAAGCTATTCTTTTCCTAAATTCATATCATATATGGACTCTTCTTTTTGTACTTTTAGTATCCTTGTCAAACATGGATACTTGTGGTTTCCTATTTCAAATCTATGTCTTACATGGAGAAAACCCTAGCAGCCATCACCTAGGCATCCTCAGCCATAACCCTAGATGCCACCTTTAAAGGACGTTTTAAAAATCAACATATGTCTTAGCCGAAACACTTTTGTCCGAGACAAACATGACAGAAAAATCTCCATACTCAAACTCTTCCTTTGGTCGAAACAAGTCATGATCGAAATACATCTTGATGTAAACAACTTCTATAGTTGAAATTTCTTTCTTTTCATATATTCACATTAGTACTAAGAGAATAAACAAATCCGAAAACAATATGCTTGAACATAAATCATATTCCTATCATACATCCAAATCCGTAAGTATATGTAATAAAAACATGCATATTTTTGACTATACAGAAGCACATAACCTGCTCTGATACCACTGTTAGATCGCCTATAGCCCAGTTATTCATAATATGCAGTGGAATGGACCATACTACATAACAAGAAGTATAATCAAAATTTCACATGTACAAAATTACATCTTCATATGAATTAGTATTTGTTTTCCAGATTTGTAGATGTGCAGTACTCGAACGTCCTCTACCAATATCCACACGAGCATGAACGATCCGGGCAGCAGCTAATATGTGCTAGCATATTTTAAAACACTTTAAAATGCCACATAATTTTTCTCTCGAAAAGAACGAATTGCTAGGTCTAGGTGGCTAGGGTTTTTGTATCATATCTAATGAGACTTAAGTTCTCTATTTATAGAGAAACCCTAATCCCTATTCCTATTAGGAATAAGAATATCATAATCCTAATCCCATTAGGATTGTGGAAGCCTAATAAGTTTTGACCCATATTATATCTCATATAATAAAAGCTCAACAACTTAATTCAATCTATCCCAATAAATACATCCACATATATTTATTCAGTGCCTAATAAATTAGGCTCAAGAGAATAAGCCTAGATCACATCACTCTAAGTGTGCAACCCTATAGGCTCATTTGATGTTGGCAATGGGCTTGATCACACTTCAATGTCCATAAGTCATAAGCGACCTCTAGCAAGACATTACGACTACCCAAATCAAATGAGGATCGATAATCCGATTTAACCTATAACCATGGTTACAAACAAAGTCCCTTTGTAACACGATATCAAGATTAATCACAAGGCAGGTACATGTCAACCTTAGATTAATCATAGTTTCTTAATTCCCAAGTTAACTGACTATAACAAATGACATTGATAACTACAAATGACATTGATAACTCCTCATCAATTCATTTGAGCACAGTGTCAAGAGGCCCAAATGATATCTCCCTCATTTAAGAGAGGTACAAATCTCATCTATGTCATTCACATCCCTCTTTATGATTCATTTAATGTCCGACGTAAGAATACTTGTTATCGGGTTAAAGATAACTTAGTCTAATGTCAACACGCTGAATTCCTTATGTAGGGAACCATGTCACTTCAGGTCATAGGACTAAAGTCAAACCATATTGAGAATCACTAATGACATGAAACCATGTATTGTTCTCTTTGCGGGTTGGTCTAATATATGTTGTCTAACATATATCTATGTTTTTGATTTGATAACTCATATCCATGACCAGTAAAATGTGATCATCAATCAGAACACATACTAGTCTTAATTCATTATCGTTCCACTAATAACGATCAACCGGGGATAGTTTAGAATAGTATTATAATGCTTATGGTTTTACTATCAAGTTATATACTTGATGACATAAGCCTAATACTATTCATGGAAAGTAAATCACATTACATAAATAATATTCATGCATATGTAAAAGATATCTCAAAATATATTATTAATAAGTCAGAATGTCAGTACAAATGTAACATCCCCTCACCATTTGCCATGAATAGGAGTGTATAAGTGTATAGTGACATATGCATGCATTCATATATGCA
>JANIIA010000004.1:19966896-19982524 GCA_027478495.1 Erythroxylum alaternifolium | reverse complement strand
CTACCAAAATCACCAAAGCAAAATATGAACCTATCCACACTTCTCATGTACTGCTCGAAATTTTCTAAGAAAAATTTCAGGGTCCAACAGTATCCATATCTTGTAGGTTGGAGGTTTATCTTGGCTAGTGGTATGAGGATTATCTAGGTTTGTTAAAGGGATATGTTAAAATTAGAAGAAACTAAAACTAAAAAAATTATAAACTTAAATAAACATTTTTTTGATTTGAAATCAAAATATTTCTCCAAGCTACCCGAGTGTTTTTTTGTAATAATAAATTTTATCTTTTATATTATTTTCCTGATTTTGAAAACAAAACAAAAGTCACTCTATTTTTATAATTTATAAAAAATTATAAATTCAAATAAAAATATTATTTTTCTGAATTTAAAAATATAAATAAATACAAACAACCCTACCTATTTCTCTTTCCCTTTTGGTAATAGTAAAATTTATTTTTCAAATTAAATATCTTATATAAAATATCGTAAAAATTAAAAAACCTTGCAAGCTCGGAGGGTTTTTATGGTTCGGTACTGGAAGCCCCTGATCATCGACCCTTCCAAGTACCACCTCCACTGTTGATTCTATGGATGTTGAAGCTCAACCGCCAACAAAAGCCCCAGCTACAAGGTCCTCTATTTTCATCTTCAATCCCTCCGGTTTCATTGTGGAAAACTTTTCTTGATTTTATGTTTGTTCATAGAATTAGTCATTCAGTTAGAGGTTTAAAACTGTGTCTGATCAAGTCAGAAATGCTGTTCTATCGTTTTTTTAAAGATGTTGTTCATGGACAACTCGCTTTTTTGCGATTATTTCTTTTTTTCATGAGTATTGAATATCCTTCCTTTTTCAGGCACAAATGCTCTGCCTGCTACAAGCAATTTACGAAAAAGGAACACCTTGTTGAGCACATGAAGATCTCATACCACTCGCCTCACCAACCTCAATGCGGGGTCTGCAGGAAACACTGCAAATCTTTTGAATCTCTGAGGGAACATCTGACTGGTATTATGCTATTTTGGTGCTCATTTATTCGATAATGAGTGTCTTATCTTGGGAATTTCTTATGTGTCAGGGAAATTGGCAAAAGCAAGTTGTTCAACCGTTTATTATCATCTGGGTTGCAATCTCTGCTTAAAGGTTTTTGAGAGCCCCACTTCTCTTAGCAATCACAGAGGAATTTGCTGCCTATCTGCACCTGGTTCTTTGGTGAGTTGATCAGTGAAGTTTTAAGTATCCTAGTTAAATGTTGATAAACTGTTATCTTATTATTTGTTCAAGATATGTTTTACTTCATAGAAATTCATAACTGAAAGAACTTTTACCAACAGCTGTTGGGGGCATCTCCATTTTTTTTTTTCTTGGTTCACTGCAGGCAGCAAAGATGATAAATAGTAGAGAAGTGAGAAATGATTCACAATTGCTTAACATAAAGTATACAGGCGAGGGTACTCAAGCAGTTGCTATTGACTGTGAAATGGTTGGCGGTGGAAGTGATGGATCAGTTGACCTTTGTGCGAGGGTGTGCTTAGTTGATGAAGATGAAAATGTAATTCTTTGTACCTATGTTCAACCTCAGAGTCCTATCACAAATTACAGGTATTTTGCATTCTTTGTTACTTCCCTTTTCTTTAGAGGACATAGGTGGAAAGAAAAAAACCATACTAGGAATAGTCTTTTCTTAGTTCACCTGTTGCAATTTCTTTTCAGATATGAAATAACTGGGCTTACTGCAGAACATCTAAAAGATGCCATGCCAGTAAAGCAAGTGCAAAACAAAATTTTAGAGATTTTGTACACTAGAGAATTTGTTGGAAGGCAACAGCCAGCTGACACAAGGGCTAGACTTCTTGTGGGTCATGACTTGAAGCATGATTTGGATTGCTTGAGAATGGATTATCCCCGTCATCTCTTAAGGTACGTTAAAATTATTTAAATGGCTATGCATGCTTAAATGAGTTATAGCATTTTGTTATTTATATGATTATAATTAAGGCAAATGTATAATATCTCATGTTTATCCTCACTTTGTGATTCAGCTTTTCCGCTGTTTGGACAAAGTGAATATGAGGCTGCAGTAATTAAGAACACAAAAAGAAATATAGCTAGGGCTTTGTTGGATTCTTCAATCTTGAAGATATCTATTTTGTTTCAGCTGAACTAAGAGAATAACATGAACAGGAAATATGGGAGAAGGCAAAGTGAAGAACGTTATAGCGGCAAGACGCAGAAATAAAGGATAGGAAAACACTTCTATATTCCTTTCTCAAATTTGAGAGGCACAGTAGCTACGTCAAATGTTTGAAGAATTTAGGTACCCGAATAAAACTAAAACTATTTAATAAGAAAATAGACAAATAATTTCGCAACAAGGAAAAGCACCAACTCCTAAATTGGTGCACAGCATAAACATGCCTCCTATCCTGGTACTGTATCAGTCCCAATAGGTTACTAATGACAACACTGCTTGATGCTGATTTTTCAGTGTAATTTGGATGTGTCATGAAAGCTCATTTTGTGCGCAGCAGTTGGTTTTGCAATGCAAAATCATGTGTTAATTTCTTCGTATGTTATTTCCCTATGAGATCCTACCTTCTTACCTGTTTTATTTGAAATCCATTGAAATCCATAACTTAAGTAGCTCCTTTGAGATCATTAAATTGGTTGAATGTTGCTTTTGCAGGGATACAGCAAAATATCGTCCCTTGATGAAAACTAATCTTGTTAGCCACTCACTCAAGTATCTCATTCGAACATATCTAGGGCAAGTTTCTTTTATCTGATCTGGTTAATTGGCTCATGTGATATGGAATTGTTAAGCAAATATTTTAGCTACGTTATATCCTTTCTGACAAGGTTTTTGGCTTCATGTGATTGCTTATGGTAGTAGTAGGCGGAAGTGTTTGTAATCTGGAGATCTTTTTATTTGCAGACAAATGCTTGGAGTTGGGGACCAAAATAGTAAATAATTCTGGTTTTTTTTTAATTGGGGAAGCTTTACTAAGCCTACATCAATTAGTAGCTTACGGTAGAGATGCTTTAAGATGTTGCAGTCCCCATATTTATCAAAATTATAAAGTTTTACTTCACAGGTACGATATCCAGAAGGGAATACATGATCCTTATGAAGATTGCGTGTCTGTGATGAGACTGTACAAGAGAATGTGTGCACAAGATCATCAGATGGACGGAAATGGGACTGAAATTTTTGATTATAGTTTCAACCTCTGGAGACATGAGGTACTCCAAAAGATGACCCCAGATGAGCTATATAAGATCTCAAAACTGGATTACACATGTTGGTGTTCGGACTCAAAACCGGCAAAGCAGCCATGCCACTCATCTTAACCGCATGACATGCTTTGACAATTTTGGCTATTGAATTCTCTTCCCGGTCGCTTATCATTGTTGGTTAGGTCCATCTGTTGTTGGGAATGTGATATGTAAACTTGAAAAGGTATTGTATAGTTCTCTTATTTGATCCAAGAAAGGGCTAAACTCCCAAATATGTTCTATAATGCAAGTGACAAGATTGTAATGTAAAGCTATTTTCTTTATTTTTTGTTGCTTGAGAGACTCAAATTTGAATCTTTCTGAAAGGGGTATGACTTTGTTGCCTCATACTTGGTAGATGCTCTTCTAAAGTGGATTTTGTCTTATATAAAATGATTTTCATAGCTATATTAGCAACTATTTTTGATAAAATTTATTTTATGTGGATATTTATGGAGAGAATTTTTCAGAGCTATTAATAACTTTGGGACAGTTGCTAGATTGTGTAACCCCTCTTGAATGTTTATTTTGGAAGATGAGGATGTAGAGGCTTTACTCGTTGCTTTAATAAAGATGAATGGAATGTTTGCTCTCCCTTTAGAATTGCCCTCAATGTGTTTACTGGTTGGACAACCCTCTGGAAGGGCTTTATTATAGTTATGGAGAAGACCTTTGTGGAGTTTTTGGTTGTTTGTTTCTTGTGATCATGATTTGGATTGCAAGAAGTTCGAAGTTAAAATACTTGGAATAAAAATTTTTTCACCTTTAAAATAAAAAGGCAAATTTCTTTTGTAGATTTATAATCAAATAAGAAATTTTTAGTTAATAAATCACTTTGAAAGTTAGTAATACATGACATGATAGAATGAATTTCTGTTTTTAATAATGAACTAATTATTTTGAGTTGTATTATAAGGCTTAAAAGTACATTGAATGATTTGTTCTTTATTGTCAATAATTTGTTTTAGTATTTCTCAATATCATCGATCAATGATATTGAGAAATATCATTAGGGCTAGATAAAAAATCAATATTATTTTTACTTATTTTTTAATTTGTTTCAACATTTTAATATGTCGTTCCGTCCAATGAGTTGATTTTTTTTTCAATCTATTATGCAGAGGTTTACATAGTGATGTGAGCAAGAGTACGGATTGTCATGGAGTTGACATAAATGACAGAGGCAACAGAGGAGAGCTAGCTATGCCAGTTGGGCCTATGATCGGAGCTAAGGTCAAAAGACTTAAGAAGGCTTTCCATGCATATGTGGGGTATCTTTTAGAGATGATGGAACAGTCCAAGCCTATGGGAAGAAAACTTTATAGATCCCAGCCCAAATTAATTCATCTAACTCAAATCCTTAGACCAGATACTGTTGGGACTTGAAGACTTGAACTATTAAGCTCATACATTAGACCTTTTAATTATTTTAAGTTAAGACATCTTTTTTTTGTTTTAGGCTAACCCATCTTAAAGCCCGAGTACTTATTATTAAACCTAGGTATGAATAGGTTTATTAGGGTTATTGTAGGATTAACTATTATCTTTTGATTGAGTCGTCAACCATAGTCAAGTTTATTCCTCTTGTTCTTGTTTCAACACAAATCAATAATTTATTTATCAATTTATCTCAAATTGTGGCGTGTTTGATTGATTCAACCTACTTGGTTTTTAGTTTTGATCATCTAGGTTGCTCGAATCACATATTCGTGAGGTCTAGTAGGGATTGAACCTTGCATATCCTCTTATTTTATTGAATTTCAAATTTTGTTCTTCCTTGTCCTTTCTTGTTGAAATTTCCAAACATCCACAAACCCATCAAGCTGACGCCATCATCATTAACTTTCGAGAATTTTTGGACAACCCTTCATTGAATCACCTTCGTGCGCGTGTTAATTGGTATTAGAGCATTGGTGTGAGGTAAATTCTTATTTACTTCAAAGCAAAATTAGGGTTTGTTCGTCACCTTCATTTAATTTTTACTCCTTCAAACCCATCGACTTCAACCAAACCGAGGGTGTAAAAAATTTCGACCTAGCGTTTCTTCTCATCTTTGTTTTATCTTCTATTGGTATTTTAAAAAAAGTCCGAAAAAAATCTAAAAAATCCATAAAAATCTAAAAAGTCTAAAAATTTGAAAAAAATTAAAAAAATTTCGAAAAAAGGAAAAGTCAGAAAAAATTCAGAAAAATTCAAAAAATATGAAAAAATACGAAAAAAATATCCAAAAAATCTATTGATCAAATTGTTCAATTACATTACTTGATCGTTCGAGTTGGATTATATTTTAGTTCGATTTGAAATTCTTTCCTTGTTAATTGTCTTGTGCGAATTGCTAAATTGTTATGATCTATACTTGGGCACCTAGTGACATAATTGTTGGATTCATATTACAAGTTGTTTGAACATATACTCTACTTCTTTGGGATTGTTGATAGGTAGAAACTTGATTCTGACTTGTGACTTGAATTTCAAAGGAATTTGAGTGATAAAAGGCAAGAGTGTGTGAGAGCAATTGAGAGCAAAAGCTGTAACTTGTCAAACACGAGGGGAGTGACTCTGTCTTCAGTGAAACACATGAGGGAGTGTTGTGAGGTTGTTTATTGCTAACATTTGTTTTGCAGGAAGAAATTAGTCTATACAATGTCTCAGGAAGGAGGAGAACATGATGAGAGCCGAACTGGAGAGGTGAATGCTTTCACCTTGAGAGCCATTCAACAAAAGTTCGAGAGGCTCAATCTGACCTTTACCGAAATGAGGGAGATAATGGAAAGGCAAGGTCAGCAGATTGCGAAGCTCAGTCGTGGACGACGTGGGGAAGCTCCGACTAGGCGTGCTGCATTTCGATAGCAAGCACCCCCTTTTCGTCAACCGCCACCACCACGGTATGAGGTTGAGGTAGATGAATTTGATGAGGAGGAGGAGGAGTATGGGGAGCGCATGCCTAGGAGGGCTAGGAGAGGAGAATCGCTCAACAGGTGAGATGGAGATCTCAAATCCATCAAGATGCAAATTTCATCCTTCAAGGGTAGGAATGATGCTAAGGCTTATTTGGAGTGGAAGCAAAAAGTGGACTTGATTTTTGAGTGCCACAACTTCTCGGAGGAGAAAAAGGTAAAGCTTGATGTTGTTGAGTTCACTGACTATGCATTAATATGGTGGGATCAGTTGGTGACGTCTCGAAGGAGGAATGGAGAGTACCCTATCACTACTTGGGCAGCAATGAAGGCGTGCATAAGGAAGCAGTTTGTTCTTTCATATTATTATCGAAAGATGCATCAAAAGCTCCAAGGACTCACATAAGGGTCTAAATCAATGGAGGACTACCATAAGGAGATGGAGATAGCCATGATCCGAGCTAATATTAAGGAGGACCCAGAGGCTACTATGGCACATTTCTTGAGTGGGTTAAACCAGGAGATAGCCAATGTGGTAGAGTTGTAACACTATGTGGAGATTGAAGATGTGGTGAATATAGCTATGAAAGTAGAGAGGCAACTCAAGGCTAGAGTAGTAACAAGGGGTGGAACGAGTTCTAGCCATAATTGGAACTCAAAATGGGCCAGAAGGGAGGAGAGACTGAAGAACAAGGGTGTCGACTTTAAAGAGACTCCAAAAAGGCTTAATGTAGGGGCTGAAACAAAAGGTACACCTAACACCCAAGCATCTTCTAGTAAATATTCTAGTGTTAAATGTTTTAAATGTTTAGGTTTGGGTCATATTGCATCCCAATGCCCTAATAAGAAAGTTATGTACATAAGGGATAATCGGATAGTTGAGTCTGAGGATGATTGTGAATGTGATCCCTTGCCATATGATGAAAGTGATAATGATGATGATTATGTGGAGAGGGCTACCATAAGAGAAGCACTTGTTGCTAAGAGGGTTTTAAGTGCTCAGGGTAAAGGAGGAGGCTTTAGATCAGAGAGAAAACTTATTTTATTCGAGGTATTTAGTGGGAGAAAAAGTTTGTAATCTAATCATAGATAGGGGTAGTTGTGCAAATGTCACTAGTTTGACTATGGTAACTAAATTGGGGTTAACATATAGGAAGCATCCTGAGCCATACAAGTTACAATGGTTTAATGACAGTGGTGAGGTGAAAGTGACAAAGCAGGTGTTAGTGTCATTTTTAGTAGGTAGATATAAGGATGAGATACTTTGTGATGTGGTATCTATATGGGCAGGTCATTTTTTATTAGGGAGACCATGGCAATTTAATAGGTGTGTAGAGCATGATGGGTACACCAATAGGTACTCCTTTAAATTCAAGGGTAGAAATATCATCTTGGTGCCATTGTCAACTTATGAGATCTACTTGGACTGGGCCAAAGCAATAAAAAGTGAGGAGGGTTCGGGTAGTGAGGTTCAAGAAAAACAAGAGGGAAAAGAGGCCCAAAAGAAAAATGAGATTGGCCCAATGGCAAGTGACTACATAATTGAGGAAAAGAAAGTGAGATGTGCAAGAGAGAAAAGTGCAGAGAGAGAACAAAAGAGCGAGAGAAAAAAAGAAGGTGAACTTGTTTGCTAAGGGAAAAGATTTGAGGAGAGCATGTGGAGAGAAAAGAGCACTTGTGGTAGTTAGATATAGGGAGTGTTTTACGGCAGAAACTAACCCTAATCAAGATTTGCCAAGTGTTTTTCTCTTTTGTAGAAATATGGAGATGTCTTTCCTGAGGAAATACCTAAAGGGCTATCACCCTTACGGGGTATTGAACATCAAATTGACTTTGTGCCCAGAGCTCAAATACCAAACCAACCAGCCTATAGGAGCAATCCTAAGGAGACAAAGGAGCTTCAAAGACAAGTGTATGAGCTATTAGAGAAGGGTCATCTAAGGGAAAGCTTGAGTCCGTGTGTTGTTCCTATCTTGTTGGTGCCAAAGAAGGTTGGAATGTGGAGGATGTGCATGGATTGCAGAGTTGTGAACAAAATCACTGTAAATTATAAACATCCCATTCTTAGGTTAGACGACATGTTAGATGAGTTGCATGGTGCATGCATGTTCATAAAAATTGATATGAAAGTCATTATCATCTAATTCGAATGCAACCTAGGGATTAATGAAAAACTACTTTTAAAACTAAGTATGGGTTGTATGAGTGGTTAGTGATGCCTTTTGGCTTAACTAATGCACCTAGTACCTTTATAAGGTTAATGAATCATGTCGTGTGTGAATTTCTAAGCAGATTTCTAGTTGTTTACTTTGATGATATTCTTGTGTATAGCACTACGTTGGATGAGCATGTCATGTATGTGAGGGATGTTCTTGATGTGTTGAGAAAAAAGAAGTTTATGCAAATCTTAAGAAGTGTACATTTTACATTGATTAGTTGAATTTCTTAAGATTTGTGGTTAGTTCGAAGGGAGTTGAAGTGGATAGTGAAAAGGTGAAGGCTATTCAAGAATGGCCAACACCTAAGAGTGTGACCGAGGTGAGGAGTTTTCATGGACTTGCTACTTTCTATAGGGGTTTGTGAAGGATTTCTCTACCATTGCTGCACCTTTGACTGAGGTAATTAAGAAAGAGAGAGGTTTTACATGAGGGGAAGAGCAAGAACGTGTTATTAACTTGTTAAAAGAAAAATTGTGTTCTACTCCTATTCTTTGTTTGCCCAATTTTGATAAATTGCTTGAAGTTGAATGTGATGCTTCTAGGATTGGTATAGGTGCTGTGTTATTACAGGAAGGAGCATACTTCAGTGAGAAGTTGAGTGGTGCCCAACTCAACTATCCTACCTTTGACAAGGAACTCTATGCCGTGGTAGGAGCATTGGAGGTGTGCTGCACTACCTTCAACCAAAGGAGTTTGTCGTTCAGACTGATCACGAGTCGCTTAAGCATTTGAAGAGCCAAGGTAAGTTGAGTAAGAGACATGCGACTTGGATGAAAATTTTGGAGACTTTTTCATACGTGCTACTCTACAAGCAAGGGAAGGAAAATATAGTAGCTGACGCCTTATCTAGGAGGTATTCCTTAATCTCTACTCTTAGCTCTAAGTTGTTGGGATTTGAGCAAACTAAGGAATTGTATGCCACTGATGTGAATTTTGCTAGTTTGTATGCCGCATATGAACATGGTGCATTTCATAAGTACTTTAGGTCTGATTATTATTTATATCATGGAAATCAATTATGTGTACCTAATTGTTCGTTGCGTGAGCTGTTTGTGAATGAGGAGCATAGTGGTGGGTTAATGGGGCATTTTGGGATTACCAAGACATTAGACATCTTGCAAGAACATTTTCATTAGCCATGTATGCGCAAGGATGTGGAGCATGTGTGTAGCCGATGCATTACTTGTAGACGGGTGAAATCCACTTCTAAACCTAATGGATTGTATACCCCTTTGCCTTTACCTACTGACCTTTGGATGGATATATCTATGGACTTTGTTTTGGGTTTACCTAAGAGAAAGAAGGGGTATGATAGCATCTTTGTTGTTGTGGACAAATTTAGTAAAATGGCGTATTTCATTGTACGCTGTAAGATTGATGATGCCGTGAATATTGCTGATTTGTTCTTTAAAGAAGTTGTCCGATTGCATGATACTCCTAGGTGATACGACAACAATCTAGAGTTAATGTCTAGATCACCTCCGTTTCAATGATTGTTCCCAATACTTAAATTCAATCAATCTAACATGACCCTTCACCCCTAAAACAGCAAGGAATTGGTAACAAAGAGTATAAGTAAATATTGCAAGAATTGAATTAACGCCACAAGTTAGAACTTACTAGATAAGTTAAATCAATCTTTAAGGTAAATTTAACAAGCAAGAATCCGAATTCTCTCTTGAAGAAGACTTTCCAATTTTTTTATCTCTCTTGAAGAAGACTTTCCAATTTTTTTATTCATGTCTGATCTTAAGTTCACACATAAAGCAAGGGTTTAAATACCCTTGTACAATACAAACCCTAACACAGATAACCTTAAAACCTTAACGAAAGCCCAAAACATCCAGAAAGGCTTTCTTGAAACAAATCTGCCCAAAAACAAGTCCCACACAGATTTGGGCTTCAAAACTAATTAAAATTGCCTAATCGTAGTCCAAATAGGATAAGGAAACAAGAAAACATAGAAGACTAACTTAAGACGGGCGGATTGGGTTTTTAAACTAGGCCCACATGCTTGGTTCCTTAAAATAAAACATGCACATGACTTTTTTAATCAAACACATGCACACTTAACACAAATCAGCCCATGACAAAGTCCACTTATAAGATAAAATAAGCCCAAACTCATTGATTAGACTTGTGCTTGTAAAAATTGGCTAAGTGTTAGCCTTCGTGGTTTGATACCTCCAATGTACACAAACACTTAGGTGTCTCCCTAAGCTCTTCCCCAAGCTTGATCAACAAAACTTCTTGAAGTTCTTGTGAAACAAAAGCTTGTGCATAAATTTGAAATTGTGCCTTGAGCTTGTTGGAGCATGACCTTGCAATTGGACCCATTTGCATCCTCAAGTCTCCCTTGCCTTGGTGAGTTGCATCATTCCCTCCCTCCTTAAAAGGATTCGTCCTCGAATCAAGACCTACATTATCAAAGGGAGATAGATCAGAAACATTAAAAGTAGTACTAACACCATACTCACTTGGCAACTCCACCCTATAGGCATTGTCATTGGTGTGTTCAAGCACTTGAAAAGGACCATCGCCTCTAGGATCAAGCTTAGATTTCTTTTGTTGAGGAAACCTCTCCTTTCTGAAGTGCACCCAAACCCAATCTTCAGGCTCAAACTTCCTCACCCTGCGCCCTTGATTGGCTCTTTGAGCACGTTTCTTTTTCTTTTCCTCAATGTGTTGCCTAGCTTAATTTTACTTGTTCAAAACGCCTGCCTTCTCTCTCTAGAAACTTTTGCTCTACCTTCTCTCTTCTCGCAAAACATCATCTCTACATTCCATTGTCCAAATGGACATGGACACTGATCAACCGCATATCACTCCGCCTATACATAATCAAATGATACACAATATCCCCCTTTCAGTTAGCACGGTTTCTGAAAACACTAACGCTAGGCCTATTAATATGGATGCTACTGCTACTGATGCAAATACTGATCCCACGCCTAATCTTATGGCTGCTCCTGCTACTGATACAGGTGGAGCCTCAGTGATGCCTCCCTCTGCTACTATGTCGTTTAAAAACGCCCTTTTGCACCATCAACACAGCCCGCAGTCTAGTCCCTCTACACACTCACACTTCACTCGCCGTCAAATTATTGTGGCCCCGGGGGATGTCGAACACACCTGCATTGACGGAGCACATTTCATCACTTTTTCTGAAAAGATACAAGAACAAATGGATGAGAATGATGCTCTCTCAATCATCATTAGGCCACTGGGCAGACACATCCATTACAAAACGCTTTACCAGAGGCTCTTGGGATTATGGAGGCCTAAGGGCAACATTAAACTAATCAACATTGCAGACGGTTTCCACATAGCCAAGATGTCCTGTGAGGACGACTACCATAAAGTCTTGCTACAATGTCCATGGTCCATACTCGGGCACTATATCACTGTTTATCCCTACCACAGGAATTTCGACACATCTGTTGAACACATCGATTCAATAGCTACATGGATAAGAATCCCAGGACTACTGCCTCGCTATTTTCATGAAGAAGTGCTGAAGGAAATCACCAAGCCCATTGGGTCCTACATCAAGGCTGACGAACATACCCTCCAAGAAGAAAGAGCACAGTTTGCTCGGGTTGTCGTGAATGGACTTGAGAAAGCAGTTAGTTCCAACAGTTACTGTTGATGGCAAATCGTATTTGGTTTCATATGAAGATCTCCACAGAATTTGTGTCTCTTGTGGTAGATACGGTCATCTAGCGGCAGAATGTTCTCTCAACACCAAAGGGGCGCTAGGTCCACATACTGCACCTCGGCCTCCGCCTGCTTCGGAGGCCACCTCTGGGCCACCAGCACTAGTAGACTCAAGCAAGCATCCCATCCCTCAGGAGACACCTGCGCTGCCAATATCCACCTGTCACTCACTGCCACAGCAATTTGCTTCAACAGTCATGCCGCCCTTGCAACAGGAAGATCTAGCCAGACCTGGACCTTGGCTAATAGCGCAGAAAAAAGGTAGACGTACTCCTACTCCCATTGAAAAGACGAGACCGCCGAAGAAAGGGGAGTCATATCAAGTTCAGACGTCATCTCGCTTTTCTTTATTAGAGAAGGAGAGACTAGACGAGACTCACCCCAACCAACCCCAAATTCAACTCTTCAATAAAGGTAAAGCAACATCCTTTAATGCAGAAAGGCCAAAAAAAAGCCCAAAAGTCAAACATGAAAAAAGGAAGCTGCCAACTTACACGGGTGACAAGGAGTGGGTCAAAAAAGTGGCCACCGCAACTTCCTCACATACGGCTCAGCCCACTACCCCGATCGCCAGAGGATCCCTGACGCCCACTACCTACAATGATACAGCCCCCAATTTCGCTCAAACAATCCACCCAAATGCCAATACAACTTCCTCAGGCTCAGCTCACGATAGTCTTTCCAGCATAACTCAGCACGACCCATCCAGGCACGACACACTCAACATCCATGACCCAAGCAACATTATCCAGCTACAAACGGATGCACAACAATCCCACACTTCCATGATCATCCCTCATCCGCTTAAAGGCTTATGTGTGGAAGACATGAAATTTGGGAAAGGATGACCACCTGATCCTCAGGATTTTCGCATGAAAACAATACTTAAAATCCCAGCTACAGCTCATCGATCCGATACAGATCAACACACACACCTACCAGAAATGCTCAATACGGAGCCAGCATTGACTGAGCCTGTTCCCTCCCACGAGGATAACCCCCCTGACACGGGACGGTAAGCCTTCACCCCTATACTTTTAAATGGCGTACAAACTAGTGTTCTGGAACTGCCAAGGCATTCATAACAAGACTACTATCTCTGTTCTAAAGGACTTGCAACAAATTCATAAAGCCCATCTTATAGTCCTTTTGGAACCTAGAACTAGTGGCGCTACAGCTGAAAAAACCATGCGAAAACTGGGGTTCAATTTCTCACACCGAATTGAATCAATAGGCTTTGCAGGTGGTATATGGCTTTTATGGCATCATTCTCTGGAAGTAGGGGTATTAGAGGACAATTGGCAATACATGCATCTTAAGCTCACTTTTCCTAATACCTACTCTATCACCCTCACAGCAGTTTATGCTAGTCCTCAACCTGCAATTAGGCAATTGCTATGGGAACGCTTGCATCACTTAGCCGACCGAACCTCAACCCCCTGGCTCATAGGAGGAGATTTTAATGCTATAACTAATAGCCAAGAAAAAAAGGGAGGTAGGCTGACTACAGGCTGTAAAAGATTCCAAGAATGGTTAGATACTTCCCACCTATTTGACCTGGGTTTTTTAGGACCGCGATTTACATAGAGACGGGGTTCTGTTTTTGAAAGACTAGACAGAGCTATAGGGAATGAACATTTGCTTAGATCAACTCATCATATAGCCGTACAACACCTTCCTCGTCTTTCGTCAGATCACTCACCTATCCTTGTTATTCTCCATTCTAAGGGTCCTACAGACACTAAAAGAACCTACTTTAGGTACCTTCAAACTTGGGAACACCATCCAAGCTGGAAACAATGGCTAAGCCGTTCTTGGAATACAACCATAGATCTCGCTGATGCTCTTCAAGAGCTAACAACTAAGATTGAAGTTTGGAAACACACAAATTTTGGGGATATACATAGGCGGAAAAGAAGGGCAATGGCTAGACTTGAAGGGTTACAAAAATGTGTTGAGTATAACTTTGCTCCTAACATTAGAGCGCTCAAGCTTCAATTACTAGAAGAACTGGAATTAACCATCACCCAAGAACAAACGTTGAAGGCTCAGTCTCAAAGAGACAAATGGATTCAATACGGAGACAGGAATACAAAGCTTTTTCATCACAGCCATAGCATACTTAGGCAAAAAAAGCAGGGCTACTGCATACAGTTGGACAATGGCTCTTGGTCTTCCGATAAACAAGTCCTCTCCAAAGAAGTCACTAAGTACTTACGAACCACTTTTCAAACGGATACTGCTCCACAAGGGACTACAGGTAGGTACCCTTTTCGAGGCTGTTTCCCAGCACTTTCTCCTGCTACACTTTCCTCGCTCATGCATGAGGTGTCACTCTCGGAGATCAAAACAGCTTCCTTTGATATGAATCCCAATAAGGCCCCAGGGTCGGATGGGTTTAGTGCCAGTTTTTTTCAGGACAACTGGGAAGTGGTTGGAGCAAACCTCTGTCATATGGTTTTAACGACGTTCTCTACAGGTTGGGTAGACCCTCACCTCAACCAAGGATACATCTCTCTTATTCCAAAAATCAAAACTCCTGAGACATTCAGCCACTTTCGGCCTATTAGTTTAATCAACTTGTGTGCTAAAATAGTTACCAAAGTTATTACTAATAGGCTCAAACCAGTCATGCCCTTTCTGATTCACCCTACCCAGTCCAGTTTCATTAAAGGTAGGAGTATTGTTGAAAACATTGTAGTTGTTCAAGAGGCCATCCATTATATGAAACATTCTACACGGCAAAAAGGATGGATGGCTATTAAAATTGATTTGGCTAAGGCTTTTGACAGAATGAGTTGGGACTTTATACAAGATACTCTTCAAGAGGCACAAATCCCTGACTATCTTGGGAAGGTGATCCTGAGCTCCCTTCGGACATACAGCACCCAAGTGCTTTGGGAAGGCAACCCCGGTGACTCATTCACCCCCATAAGAGGAGTCAGGCAAGGTGATCCCATTTCTCCTTACTTGTTTGTTCTCTGCATGGATAGATTGACCCATGCAATTAATCTATCCATCACCCAAGGCAACTGGAAACATCTCCTTTTGGGGCCTACAAAGGTGAAACTTTCTCATGTTCTCTTTGCCGATGATTTAATCATCTTTGCGGAGGCTAATAAGAAACAGGTTGAAGTGGTCACACAAATTTTGAACACTTTCTCGTAGTACTCTGGGTAGATTATCAACAAGGATAAATCTGTGTTATACATCTCCCCTAATGTAGACACTGCCCAGGCACTCCGCTTAAGCCACGACCTTGGGATAAAACTGGTGCCTGATCTTGGCACTTACCTCGGGGTACCAATTTTACATGGCAGGCTGAATAGGAAAACCTATGACACGGCTATTCTGAAGGTCAAGAAAAGAGCTAACAGGTGGAATGCTCATAGGATATCCATGGCTGGAAGATTGACTTTGTGTCATTCGGTACTAGGAGCACTTCCTACCTATCTTATGCAATCCTCTATATTACCAAAAGGAACCTGTGATGAAATAGACAAAATCATTAGGAAATTC
>JANIIA010000004.1:19953010-19963073 GCA_027478495.1 Erythroxylum alaternifolium | reverse complement strand
ATACATTACAAATGAAATTATAATGAGGTTATAATTATAAAATTTATATTACATTTATGTATTATCTATAAATAGTTCCTAGTCATTGTTCTATTAAAGATTGAACAATAATTGAATGCAAAAAGATTAGCACACGTAGGGATGTCAATTTTGACCTGGCCCAGTCCGATTTTGGCCTAGGTTGACCGAGCCACAGAAGACCACGGGCCAAAATTGATCAGCCCAACTGAGCCACGGACTAAGATTGGGCAAAGCACAGGCCGACCCGACTCGACCTGTGGTGAGATTGGAATGACAAAAATGACAACGTTTTGTAATTTTTTTTAAAAAAAGTAAGGATGGGTCGGGTCATCCAGTTCGGGGTCATGCCGTGCCGAGTCGAGCCTCACATCCCTAAGCACATGTCGATCTCATAGGCTAAAGTATGAAGATAATTAAACAAACCTGTGGTGTTTGCTAGAAAAGAAGTTCACTGAACAGACATGACATGAGAGATCCATTTAGAACATTACTTTTATGTCTATGAAATTTCTATTGTGATGATTATATAAGTGATCCTTTGACTTAAGGTCTCCAAAGTTATCTTGTATGGGGATTACTATGTTTAATATTACTTATAATCTATTTAATTATGGATCGTTTAATTGATAGTCATTGGATGTAGCATGAGCTATATAGAGGTAGTTATCTGATCAAAATATGATTCATCGCCCTAAAATAATTAGGGAGAATGTTCATTGTTTTCAACTAGTATTGATTAGGAAAATTCTTCGCCAAGGTGGAATCATACTTTGTAAATAGTTTACAAATGTCATTATTTGAATCGATAGCTAATAACAAAGAAATAATATGATTAGACTAAAAATAGAGTAGACATTAATTTTATGTTATATGTCTAATCGAAACATTGTATGATGAAAATATTGAACTATACGAAAAATCATGCATGAAAAGGTTAGTCAAAATCACTTTGACATTCCTAAATATTTGGATAGTCATAACGTGTTGCTAGACGTCAATATTAATTTATGATTATAAATTGTTTAACAGGATAATTAAAGATAAATTAAAATGAGTTTTAATTTATCTAATTCTAATTATGAATTAGAATTATAATTTGCAATCATTACCAAAATATTTGGAAACTTAATGGGTCTCACATAAAGAATGAGTTGAAGAAAGCAAAGTTATTTTAACCTAAGTTGAACTTGATATTAAAGTTTAATAAACTTTATGATTAAATATGAGATATTTAATAAATAAGGATCAATATGAGATATTGAATCTAATTTGCACATAACTGGTATTTAATTAGAATTATTTTTAATTTTAATTAAAGTTTAATTGAAATTAAAATTTAATTTCAATTAAATTACTAAAACGTTCAAAACCTATTATAAATAGACTTAAGCTTTATAGAGTTAGCGCTTCATGCTTAACCTTTTCTGTAAGAGTTACAAAGTTCTCTCAACTTATTATGTAGGTGCTGTTAGAAGCTGAACAATTATACAGCTACGATGGTTGAGACAAAACGGTTTGAGGGAAACGACAAGATAAAGATTAAGCTTCAGAATAAGATACGAATTACGATTCATCTTTGTTATAATTATGTATTAATCATTTTATAGAATTAAATTGATCTTGATTTTTGGAAAATCAAAATACGAAAAAAGTTTTGTAAGTATTCTGCTGCTGTCGTGATCGAATCTCGTTCTAGTTTCCCAATAGTACTTGGTCAGGTTGTCGAAGCCCCCAAAATAATTCTAATTCTTCAAACTTTTGTAGTAGTCATAGAACTAGGTCGAATTCCTACCTAATTAAACATTAGTTTCTTAATTTCAAGCAATAAAATTAAATTTGGGGGGCAGGGTTTGATTAAATAACTTATTAACTAAAATTAATATGAAACAAATTAAATCAACTGAATTTAAAAATGAGAAAGTCAAGATTACCAAACTTCGAATCAAGGGAAAGATCTCATGTAATTGTAACATTGATCATTGGTTTAAAAAGAATATTTTCACAATTCGAGCAATTAGTCCGAAACATATTGGGATAGCCGTAATGTCTCAAATTATTCTAAATTAATTGGTTCAAACCTAGCATTCAAATCAAAACTTATCATTCATTAACTGAGTGTGATAACATTCCATATCAAAAAAATGATAGCAATGTGAAAAAGACAAACCCTAAATTATATACACGAGATAGCTACAATTGTTCAACTTAATTTTCTTGTTTATCATAAGTTGAATATGCAATTTCATAAATAACCTTCCTACTACTTATACCAATCTTTCATGAAAATTACGTATCACTGAATTTATTGATAGCGATAGAATAATCAATAGTAAATTAAATTATCAGAGTAATCAAATATTAATTATTCGTGAAATATGAGAACTCAAAATAAGAAATACTTGAATTAAAACGTGAATAAAAGGTTTAGAACAAAAACCTTACAAAGTTACAACGAGAATATTGAATCCTCTTGTATCAGAAAAACTGAGTTTAGCCACACATGACTTTTGCTCTAATAATAAAAATAGAAGAAAGATAAAGAATTGTGAAAAACGTAAAAAAAAGATAACCTTATTCTGTTGTGAGAAACGTCCCTTTTATAGGTCTTGTGATCTAATCTTAATATGATTCTAACTTTTAAAGCAATCTCTTCACTTTATCCAAATTTTGTAACTATTATCAATAGAGTCCTAATTCGATGCAGTCTCCACTTTTCATTTTTTAAAACAAAACAAATATTAATTTTCATATTTAAACACCAAAATAAATCTAAAACAAAGGAGATAATATCAAATAATATAGTAAAATAAGATCTTATCAGTACCAACTATTACCGATCAAAGAATAGTACAAAATTTATTAGTGCTATACGAATTTCAAGTATTAGTTGACATTGGTTACCACTTAGTAATAGTAGTAAAAAAAATACAAACAAAATATTGGATAAATTTGCAAATTTTAAAAACATTAAGACTTAATTAAAGACCCAAATCACTACTTTTTACCTCCCAATCTGGCTACTTGGTACTTGCCCCTTGCCTCTACCTCAATGTACTAACTCTCACTCTTACCCAGTGACCCACAACCTCCTTCTCTATCTACTTTTCTTGTCTGCTTTCCTCGCTGTCGCTTCTTCATTCTCCATCAATATCTACTCTACGTTATTTGGTTCCTTTTGCAAATGTACCCCTTTCGGCTGTCACAAATCACACGTTGTCAGTTGCCCCTCCTTCGTATGCTCCCTATCGCATGCTGCTCCTTCGTCATCTTCTCTCATTGTAGCTGAAGTTATGGTTTTAGTGTTGCTTTGTGTTCACTTTGATACTTGAGTCAGTGATGATATAAACTATAAAGTAGAAATTATGTATGTAGTTTTTTGTTGTTTTATAAGGGAATATTAAGCTGAATTTATGGGAAAATTATGAAATAAATTGTGTTAATTTATATGCTTGTTTTTGAGTATTTTCGTGAATGGCTTTATAAATATATGAAGTCTTATTTATTTGATTTTTAGGTTATTTTTAAATCTAATAATTATAAAAATGAGATCAAATTTTAGTTCTTTGAATTGTTAATCATTTAAACATGAGATTTAATACATGATTAAATCATTGAATATATGTAACTAAGTAAAAAATAAAATTTCTGCATTCCTATATTGATGTCACCAGAAAATAATATTGCAAATACATAAAATTAAAATTTGAAAAGGAATATTTCCAACATGATAGCAAACTTACAAATGCACATTCATTATCCTATCTCATGGGTAATTAAATATATAGTAAGAAATGGTCTATAGAAATTGAAAAGAAAGACTTTAAGTAATTTAATTTCTCATTTATTATATTTAACCTGAGGTAATAGATTTCTCCATGATTATATTACAATGGTTTTAAGATATGCCTTGATTTGTGAGAGTAATTCATTACTCTACATAATGTGAAGTTATTAATTTAATTGACATGTGTCTTTATATATTTTTATAGATAAATAGAGGAAAGTTCAAGTACTCCTAAAAATTCAAACTCTTTAGGAAGATTCGATAATCTAGTTTTATCTCATGTTAGATTAGTTCCTAGTATGAAGAACCATACTGTTTGATTGTATTACAGCAAACGTTTGAAGGGTGGGATAATTTCTAGATTAAAAAAGTATATAACTGGGATTATACGTGAAGCAAAACCTTGTAAAAAAGTTAGTTATGAAGTGAAATGACAGACAAAAACTTTATTTGAAGAGTATCAAAATGAGAAAAATAAAAAGCAGAGACTGAACTATAAAATTGGTAATGGAAGTTCTTTCTAGCATGGTCAAGATGATATTAGGAATGTTGAAGATGATATTCCTACCCAATAAGAAAAGATTGTTACATCTAATGTGAGGAAGAAAAGAAGATAGTTATATAACTTTTTTGTACTATAAAAAACTCCTAGGGCTCAACCTTCAATTAATAATTACTTACAATCTAAAGAAGCAACTCATAATATAGACATGACAATAGCTAGATGGTAGCATGATATATGTGTATCCTTTAATATTGTACATTCTTATTATTGCTAGCTTATGATGGATGCTATTACTTCTTATAATCCAGAATATAAAGCTCCTTCAATTGATAACTATAAAGGTAATCTTCTAAGCAACTATGTTTATGAAAAAAGTTATTTGAATGAAATAAGAATGACCTAAACAACTTATGGGTGTTTAATCATGTGTGATTGTTAGACAAATAGAAATTATGAGCCTATTATCAAATTTTTATTTATTCTACTAAGGAAGCAATATTTTTAAAGTTTATTAATGTATTTGAACTTGTTAGAAATATTGATACTATATTTCAGATATTTAATGAAGTTGCACTCAAAAACATAATACAATTCATCACTGACAACAATTATGCTTCTAAAGCAGCTAGAAAAGGTTTACAAAACAAATATAATTCTTTTTATTGGACTAATTGTGCTACATATTGCATTAATCTAATATTAAAAATATAGGAGACGTTAATTCTAATGTAGGCATGGAGTTTTCCAAAATTATACTTGAATATTTTGAATTTTAGTCTTAATATCAATTTGTCATCTGAGTTTGTGAGCCTTTGGTAAGAATACTTTGTTTGACTAATAGTGATAAGAAGGAAGTAATGGGATAGAGGGCGAAGGAAACATCAAAGCCAATCTAAAAAATAGGTCTTTTTTGTATATACCTTATATTTTAGTTATTAATGAAAGATGCAAAAGGCAATTTGATTCTTTGTTGTTTGTTGCTGGGACATTTTTAAATCCTAGTGTCTATTTTAGACAAAAATTTACAAAGAAAGCTAAAGTTAAAAGGAAAATGATATTAACTATCATAATAATTGTTGCATATAAGATGATATAAAATCTTTTTAGCTCACAAATAGAGGCATGCAAGGATATGTGTGGCGATTTTGGGATTCTTATTGCAATTCGGTAAAGAGACAAACTTAAGCCATGTGTATATTTCTTCAATTTTGTTACTTGTTTGAAATTAACCATTGCATTATTTTGTTTAGAAGGTTAATTTTGTTGTCTTATAGTTGCTTAACGGGACCAATTTGAAAGTATTGTTCCAAAATTGAAAATGTTTGTTATTTGAATTCTAAGTCAATGTGTACATACAACAAGGTGTAAAAGGAATTTGAGCCCATTTAAATTTATCCATTCTAAAAAAAGAAATACGTTGGAATACAAAAGATTGAATAATTTGGTCTTCATTCGATACAATTTAAAGTTTTGATGAAAGTATGTTATTATAGTTATTAAGTTGAATATAATTTCATGTAATTTATTAATAATTTAATTTTATTTGTTTATAAAGACTCTTAATAGAACAAGTAGTTTTATAGATTTAATTTGCCTTGACTATATTGATCTTTTAGTAGATTAAGTTTCTGAGGAACTAAGTTTCAGATATGAGAGTAACTTGGAAGATAATCTTGAATGACAAAGTATTGATATGTCATTTGACGTAATGAATTTGAATAATGGTAATGATAAGACTCCTATTAAGGATAAGTACTTTACACTAAAAAAATTAGAGTCAAGTGTAATTTTAGTGGATATTCCATTGAATAAAATTCTAGGTTTTTCATTTTTTTCTCTTGTCTTTTAATTTCTCTTGTATTTGATATGCATGTTAAATTTCTATATATCTAGTATAAATTTAAGACTTTTAATTGTAATTTTTTTTGTTCTAGGTTTTACTTTTACTTTACTATGTTCCATGACACAAACTTTTGTTGTAATGTTTATGGAGTCATGGATCTATATTATTCTCAATATATGATGTTTTGATGTAATTATTCTTTATTATATGATGTAAGTTGTAACATTTAGGTACTTTTGTATTAATCTTAGCTTTATATTTGTATGATAATTAAACATTCTTTTTCTTATATTAATTGTAGTAATTGTTTATATGTGAAATTTGTGAAGTAATATTAATATAAATAAAGAGATAATTGTTATTTTAAACTTATATTATTATGATTTTTGGGACAGATTTGATGTAAAATTAAAAAATATATAGCACAATATATTAAAGGACTATTTTATAATTTTAAAAAATTCGAGAACTATTTTATAAATTTGAAAAATTATCTAAAATAAATATTGATTAGTAATAGTATTGTACAGTACTAAAATCAAATCTAGTACCGAATTTAGTACAACATTTATAAAATTGGTCTAAACACATAATTATAATCATTTTTATTACCATTTCCTAATTTGAATAAAACTAATTCCATATTAAGATTTAATCACATGAATTATATTACTTGTCTAATCATTAAAATTGAAAGTGAACTAACTTTTTTAAATTTTCTGTTAGGTTCGATATAGTATATTAAAAAAACTAACATGTTTGCACAATCTCTGGATGATATTTTATTTGAATTTCTAGATAAAAAAGTCATAGAACTTTATAATTATAGAGATTAGATGTGAGTACTAGGAGTAAGACAAACAAATTTAAGGAAAAGCTCACATTATGGTTAGATATCATCATATGCCATAATTGAAATGAAGGTTGAGAATAGTTGGAAGCATAATTAGGATCAAGCCTTTTGGTTTATGTCCTACAGCCAATCACTTTAGTTGTACTTTAGTGACAAATTATTTAAAGGTATTCTTTATTTTGTACATGTTCACATTTATATGACAAAGTTCATGGAATAATTGTACATTGCAAATGAAATTATAATGAGATTATAATTATAAGATTCATATTGCATTTATCTATTATTCCTAAATGTTCCTAGTCATTGTTCTATTAAGATTGGACATTAATAGAATGTAAAAAGACTACTACACATTTTATTTTTCCTTATGAGAGAAGTAGTCGATCTCATAGGTTAAAATATAAAGAAACTTAAACAAACGTGTGGGTGCTTGTTATAGAACAAGTTCACTGAATAGACTCAATATGAGAAATCTATTTTGAACATTACTTGTATGTTTATGGAATTCTCATTGTGATGATTGTATAAGTGATCCTTTGACTTGAGGTCATCAAAGTTATCTTGTATGGGGATTGTTATATTTTAATACTACTTATGATCTATTTAATAATGGATCGTTTAATCGATAGTCATTGGATGTAGCATAAACTATATGAAGGTAGTTGAGTGATCAAGATATGATTCATCACCCTAAAGTAATTAGGGATAATGTGTCGTTGTTCTCGATTAATATTGATTTAGCAAATCCTTGGCCAAGGTAAAATGATGCTTTGTAAATAGTTTACAAATGTCATTAATTGAATCGATAGCTAATGGCATAGAACTAATATGATTAGACTCAAAATAGAGTAGACATTAATTTTATGTTCTATATCTAATCGGAACATTGTATGATGAAAGGATTGAATTATATGGCAAAATTATGCACAGAAAAGTTAGTCAAAACCACTTTGACATTCCTAAATATTTAGGTGGTCATGATGCGTTGCTAGACACCAATCTTGATCTATGATTATAAATTATTTAATTAGAGAATTAAAGATAAATTAAATGGATTTTAACCTATCTAATTTTAATTATGAATTAGAATTAGATTTTATAATCATTGTCAACATATTTGAGAACCTAATGGGTCCCACATATAGAATGGGTTGAAGAGAGCAAAGTTAATTTAATTAAGTTGGACTTGATTGTAAATTTTGAGAAAATTTATAATTAAAAATGAGATATTTAATAAATGAGGATCAATATAAGATATTGAATCTTATATGGGCATAATTGGTATTTAATTAGAATTACTTGTAATTTTAATTAAAATTTAATTGAAATTAGAATTTAATTTCAATTCAATTACTAAAATGTCCAAAGCTTATTATTAATAGGCTTAAGCTCTATCGAGCTAGCATTTCTTGCTTAACCCTCTCTATAAGAGTTACAAAGTTCTCTCAACTCATTATATGGATAACAATAGAGGCCGAATATTTGTGCGGCTACAGTGGTTGAAACGAATCAGTTTCGGGAACGGTTCGAGGGATATGACAGGCTAAAGATCAAGCTTCGAAATAAAGTACGAATTAAGTTTTTGCTTTATTACAAATTGTGTTAATCATTTTATAGAATTAAAGCGTTCTTGGTTTTCGAGAAATCAAAGGTTATGAAAAAGTTTCGTAATTATTTCATTGCAGTCGAGATTAGATCTTGACCTGGTTTCCTAATAGTGGTATTAGAGCTGGTTTTATTTCTATAATTTGATTAAATTATTTGATTGGTATTAGTTATAATTTTGGAATTGAATTGCAAAAGGTTTGCAACCAAAATCTAAAAGGTTAGTGTGAACCCTAAACCACAAAACTAGATATCCAGATTGAGAATTCTGAAAAAAAAAACTCGATTGCATTTGGGTTTGCTTGTTTTGTACAACCTATGACACTATTGCATGATATGTTCTAAAAATTGAGTCCTCATTATCGAACACTTAAGAAGTGGTTTATGGAACATCTTTTTCTTTTTATTTGAAAAATTCAAATTGAACACCAGAAACCTATAACTCAAAATTTGGGATTTCTTGGAGTAGTGGTTGTCTTTATTCTAGTTGCATTCTGTGTTTGGTTTTTGCTTTAGTCTTGGAGAAGGCTCGATGGAAGAGTTTTATACGTTGGGGTTGGTTGAGAATGCTCTGGGTTTGAGAAACTCATAACAAGTCCATTTTTGGATGTTGCATGTGTTCTGAAAAACCAAATATCCTGATTGTTTTTTGCACCTGTTGGTTTGTGATTTCTGGAATGAAGATTTTGCAAGCTTCTATGTTTTCCCCTGTTGCTACGTTTGTCTAAAATAAAAATAAAACACGAGAGTTCAAACACAGGAGGGTTGGAACCATGGAGGGGAGGGCCGAGGGCATTGGCAAACTGTAGAACTCCTCCTCTTAACTCTTTCTTCATATCGCCAGCTGTTTATTTATATATTTGTGATATGTACATCTTTTAAAGATAAGTTTTCAAATAAATAAGGAAGTTTGTCCTCCCTCAGCTCTTCTCTATATTAGATCTCTGCACCTACCTTCTCGGATTCCATCAGAGGGATTCCAGCTTCATCATTGTTCCGTCACAGTCAAGGGCAGCATGGGTTGTATGTGGCTTCTTTGATTTTAGGGTTTGCTACAAACTTGAAGATGAAGAGGCTTGTTTGGACACACGGATAAGTCCATTCTGGTATTATAATAAGGGTTGTTTGGATGTGGGAATGAGGTATTCCAAATCTTGTTTTGGGTTTGTTTGGTTTATAAATTAGGTGTTATTTGGTTCTAAAGTAGCCCATAAATAAAATTTTTTTACTAAATTTTTTAAAAAAAATCAATTCCAAAATTAAAATAATTATTTTTCTTAATTTGATTAAGATTAATAATTATATTAATTTTTAATTAATTTTAGAAAAATAGTTTCTAAAATTAGAATTAATTACTTTCAATTAGATTGAAATTAATTAATTAGACTCCTTAAAATTAAGAAAATTGTTTTCTTAGGTAATTAAGAAAGATGTTTCTTAATTAAATTT
>JANIIA010000004.1:19886590-19897115 GCA_027478495.1 Erythroxylum alaternifolium | reverse complement strand
CCGTGTCAAAAGAAAAGGTATTTTGCGCATCTTGTATGTTTTCGGTTATACATTATGTTGTGTTATGGTCTTTTCCGTAGCGTATTGTGAATACTTGGGCCATACGCGATCCGACAGAAAGATGGCAAATGGAGAATGTGTGTTGATTGCAGAGCCATCAATAAAATCACAGTGAAATATCATTACCCTTTCCCTCTTTTAGATGATATACTTGATGAGTTATATAGTGCTTGTGTATTTTCTAAAATTGTTCTTAGAAGTGGGTTCCATCAAATTCGCATGAAAAAGGGTGATGAGTAGAAAACTGCTTTCAAAACTAAGTTTAGATTGTATGAGTGGTTACTTATGCCTTTTGGCTTGACTAATGCACCTACTTCTTTCATAAGTTTGATGATTATGTGTTTCGTCCATTTATCGAAAAGAATGTAGTTGTCTATTTTGATGATATTGTAGTGTATTCCAAGAGTTTAGATGATCATGTGAAACACTTGTGTGATGTGTTTGGACTTTTAAGAGAATAAGCTTTATGCAAATTTAGAAAAATATTCCTTTTCCGTGGATACTGTTGTGTTTCTTGGTTTTATTGTAGGTGCTAAAGGGCTTAAAGTTGATGAAGAGAAAGTGAAGGCAATTACAAAATGGCCAACTCCCAAGAATGCAAATGAAGTTTGACGCTTCCATGGCTTGGCAAGCTTTTATCAGAGATTTGTGAAGGACTTCTCTACTATTGCTGCCCCTTTGAATGAATTGGTAAAAAAGAATGTGATTTTTAAAGGGGATTCACAAGAGGTTGCTTTTAACACCTTGAAAGAAAATTTGATCAATGCTCCTTTCTTATTCTTCCTGGTCCTTCTAAAGGTTTTGAGGTTGAATGTGATGCTTCTAGAATAGACACTAGTGCTGTTTTAATGCAGGATTCAAAACATATTGCTTATTTTAGTGAAAAACTAAGTGGTGCTGCTTTAAATTACTCCACTTATGATAAAGAGTTGCATGCTTTAAAAAGGTTTTTAGAGACTTGGAAACATTACCTGTGGCCAAAAGAATTTATCATTCATTCTGATTATGAAAGTTTGAAATTTCTAAAGTCCCAAGGTAAATTGAACAAGAGACATCCTAGGTGGATGGAATTTATTGAAACTTTTCCTTATGTTATTAAACATAAACAAGGGAAAGAAAACGTTTTGGCTGATGCTTTTTCTAGGAGATACTCTCTTCTTACCTCTATGCATGCTAGATTACTTGGTTTTAGGATGTTGAAAGGTATGCATGAATTTGATTGTGACTTTGCAGAAATTTAGAAATCTTGTGAAAAACATGGTATTGATAATTTCTATAGATTTGATGAATTTCTATTAAAAAAGATAAACTTTGCATTCCATGTTGCTCTATGCATGAATTACTTGTTAGAGAGACACATGGTGGTGGATTGATGGGTAATTTTGGTGTTGAGAAAACTTTAGCTCTTTTGCTTGAACATTTTTACTTGTAGGCATGCAAAATCTAAGGTTCAATCACATGGTTTTTATTCTCCCTTACCTGTTCCCTCTCATCCTTGGGTTGATATATCTATGGACTTTGTGCTTGGATTGCCTAGATCATCTAATGGAAAGGATAGCATCTTTGTGGTGGTTGATCGATCTAGCAAGATGGCTCACTTTATTGCTTGTTCTGAAACCAATGATGCTATTCATATTGCTAACTTGTTCTTTAAACAGGTTGTAAGATTGCATGGATTGCCAAAGACTATTTTGAGTGATAAAGATGTGAAATTTCTTAGTCACTTTTGAAGAACTCTATGGAATAAACCTGGCACTAAACTCTTGTTTTATACTATTGCACATCCTCAAACAAATGGTCAAACTGAAGTGGTAAATAGAACTTTGACTATATTGTTGCATGCGATCATCCAAAAAAACTTGAAGAGTTAGGAAAAGTGTCTCCCATACATTGAGTTTTCTTATAATCGTGCTATTCATTCTTTTACTCAAATTTCTCCTTTTGAGATTGTTTATGGGTTTAATCCTTAGACTCCTATGGAAATTCTTCCAATTCCTTCTAATGAGTTTACTAACCTTGACGGTATGAAAAAGGTTAAATTTATGCAGGCGTTGCATGCTAAAGTTAGAGCCAACATTGAGAGGAGAAATGAACAATATGCAAAGCACACCAATAAAGGTTGAAGGTGTGTTATATTTGAACTAGTCATTGGGTTTGGGTGCACTTAAGAAAGGAGAGGTTTCCCGAACAAAGGATCTATGAGTGCAAAAAAAAAAGAGAAGAGTGACCAAAGGAATGATCTGAGAAGAAGAGTGGAAGAAGCAAAGTGATGACTAATAAAGGGAAAAATTCTGATCGACGACATAAGATAGAGAGAAAAATAAGAAAGTCATTTTTTTGACTAAAAGTGGGATTAAGAGTGCTATATTAGTAAGGCAATAACTACTTGTACTTTTGTACAAGTCATTCTTTGTTGCAAGAATTTGCAGGCTTGTTTCTAAGGAATTACCACACGGTTTAGCTCCTTTAAGAGGTAATAAGCAGCAGTTAGAATTTGTCCTAGGTTCATTGGTTCCTAACAGGCCAACCTATAGGACTAACTTTGAGGAGTCTAAAGAGATTTAAGGGCAAGTTGATGAGTAGGTAGAAAAAGGGTTTATGAAGGGAAGTATTAGCCCATATTTGGATTCTTATGATTTTGGTACCTAAAAAGGATGGAACGTTGTGCATGTTAGTAAATTGCCAAGTTGCAATAAAATCATTATAAATTATAGACATCTTATCCTATTAGATGATATGCTTGACAAATTACATAATACGTTTGTGTTTTCTAAAATTTATTTTAAGAATGGCTATCATAAAATTCATATGAAAGAGGGTGATGAATGGGAAGCTACATTTAGGACAAAATATGGTATATACCAATAGTTGGTAGTGTCATTTATAGTACCTTTATGAGGTGATGAATCATGTTTTGAGATCTTTCATTGGGAAATTTGTTATAGTAAACTTTGATAACATTTTTGTGTATAGTAAAAGTATGGGTGATCATGTTAAACATTTGCATGATGTTTTTCATGTTTTGAGAGAAAGTTGTATGCCAATTTAAGAAAAATGTTCATTTTGCATTAAATCAATTGTGTTTCTTGGCTTTTTTGTGAGTTTACATGGAATTATTGTTGACTAAAAAAGGTTAAGGCAATTAGGGAATGACCTACCTAGGAATTCAAATGAGGCAAGGAGTTTTCATGGTCTAGCAATTTTTTATAGAAGGTTTATTAAGGATTTTAGTTCTAGAACAGCACCTTTTAATAAATTTGTTATAAAGAATGATGCATTTAGGTGGGGTGATGTGCCTGAAAAGGATTTTAATAATTCAAAAAATAAGATAACTAATACACCTTTGTTATGTTTGTCTTGCTTTGATAAAACTTTTGAGAATGAGTGTGATACATTAGGTATTGGTATAGAAGTTGTTTTAATGCAGGAATCTACATAAATTGCTTATTTCAGTGAGAAGATTAGAAAAGTAGCATTGAATTATTCTACTTATGATAGGGAGTTTTATGCTTTGTTAAGAACTCAAAACATGGCAACACTTTTGTCCAGAGGAATTCATCATATATTCAGATCATGAGAGCTTGAGAATTTTGAAATCCTAAGGCAAGCTTAATAAAAGAAATTTCAAGTGGTTAGGGTTCATTAAAACATTTTTGTTGATACATTTTATAGGAGGTATGGATTATTGACATTGTAAGTTAAGTTGCTTAGTTTTGAAATTATTAAAGATTGTATGTTAATGACATTTATTTAAGTAAAATTGGATTGCATGGGATAAGTGTAATGAGTATTTTTGGCGTGATGGTTTCCTATTTAAGAAAAACAAACTTTGTGTGCCTGATTGTTCTATGCATGAGTTGCTTGTCAGGGAGACTAGGGTGGTGGTTTAATGGGACTTTTTGGTGTGCAAATGACTACCGATGTACTAAATGAGCATTTTTGTTAGCTTAATATAAAATGTGATATGCAATCTATTTGTGACAAGTGTATAACATATAAACAACCTAAATCTAAAGTTTTTTCGCATGGTTTGTAAACACCTTTTCCCATACCTAATCAATCTTGGATTGATATATCTATGAACTTAAAGTTAGGTGTCCTAGGTCTCAAATTGTTAAGGATAACATATTTGTAGTTTTTGTTAATAAGTTTAGTAAAATGTCACATTTCATTACATGTCTTAAAAATAAATGATGCAACTTATATTGCTAATTTCTTCTTTAAAAAGATAGTACATTTGCATGGTTTGCCTAAAACAATAGTAAGTTATTGAGATCTTAAGTTCTTAAGTGAATTTTGTTTTACTTTATAGAAAAGAATTGGAATTAAACTCTTACCTTCTATTGTTGCACATTCTCAAATGAATGGACAAACTAAAGTAATTAATAGGACACTTACTACTTCGTTGTGTGCTATCATTCAAAAGAATTTGAAATATTGGTGGTGATATGCTCTTCACCTCAGATCAGATGAAGCACAAATAATGGATTCAAGATACAAGGATCATTCTGTAAGAATCAAGATTGATTAGGCTCAAGAAGATATTTTTGCCACTCAGAATTAGAAAGGGATTTGGGTGATAAGGAATGGACTTTGATCTTCACAAGCCCTTGATTTAATGAAAATCAAATCTTTGAAGAACACTAGAAAGGATTTCTCTACAGGAATGCAAAGAACACTCAATGTGTTTATTGAAACTGGAAATCAATCAATTCTGATTACAAACGAGTTTTAGAGTGCTTATATACCAAAAAATAATGCCCTAGGTAGAATCCCACAAAGATAGCATGTGGATTTCAAGCCAAATAATAGATTCTTTATGAAGAGATCAGCTTGCATCGGTATTCACTGATCCACTATATGGCATTATAGGTCCTATGACAAGAGCAAGAACTAAACGCATGAAGGAGCTTTACAAAGGTTGATCATGGACATTTAAGATAAATATGGATGTTGTCAAAGATTCTAAGGCATTACCAAGATTATTACTTATCTTTAGGCCCAAGATGATGGACAAAGCCTAACACGTGAAAAACAATATAGCCTTGAGGAGATGGACCTTTCCAAGTGCAAGAGAAGATCAATAGTAATGCCTATAAGCTTGACATACCAAGTAGTTATGGTAATGGGAGTTCTACATTTAATTTTTTTATTTATATTTGTATGATGTTGGTGATTCAAGGAAAAATTCTTTCAAGGAGGGAGGGAATGATGAAGATCAATTCCATGTATCTAAACATTTTGAACATCCTTTACAAGGAATTGGAGGTCTAAAGACATAATCTAATCTGAACCCCATAAATCAAGATCTAGGAACCCATGAACAAGTCATTGAGAGGAATTTCCATAAAAGCTAAATCAGTTCTGTTTTCAAGAAAAACCTTGAATAATGTTAAAGAAACACAAACCAAAATTAATAAGAAGGATATTGATGCCCCACTATAGGAAAAGAAGAGATTGAGAGTGATAAGTCAGATGAAAACCATAAAGAATAACCTTGATAAGTTCTAAGTTCAATGAAGAATCAACAAAGTGAATAACCTCACCAAAAAATGTAAAACCAATTCCAGTATGACTTCTTGTACAAAGATAACAATTATATAGGCTTTAACCTAATCAATCTTCTAGCAATGATTTATTCCTAAAAATATGGATATCCTAAGATATAGGAAAAACCTTTTCAAATTTGATTCCTAAAGTCAATTATAGAAAGTGGACTTTTGGGCAACCGAAATCAGTTAGAAATCTCCTTGAAATTGTGAAAATAACCTAGTCTTCTAATTAGGCCAAATAAACAACTAATTAGGCCTATTTAATGCGTGAATTAAGGTAATTGGGCTGATTGATCTCTCCAAGCTCAAATCAGTTTCTATTGTTGCTTGTTTGGCCCAAACATCTTCAATTAGTCCATTAAGAACTTCCTTCATCCTTTTAGCTTTGGCCTGAGTTATTGGACCTCTACCAATGTGTAATGGATCATCGAAATATGTTGAACCAGATTGCATCATCCTTTGCATGTCTTTAGCTGGGTTTTCATCATTCCCCCTCTCCTCAAAAGGATTCGTCCTCGAATGTTCATCACCTACATCCAATGGAGAGAGATCAGAAACATTAAATGTAGCACTAACATTATACTCACCTACTAGATTCAGCTTGCATGCATTGTCACTAATATGAACAATGACTTGGAATGGGCCATCTCCTGGTGGATGTAGCTTAGAATGACGTTTTGTTAGAAATCACTCCTTCCTCAAATGAACCCAAACCCAAATCTCCTGGTTCAAATATCACTTTCTTACACCCTTTGTTGGCTTGAGAAGCGTATTGTTTCGTCCTCTTTTCGATTTGATGTCCAACCTTTTCATGCAATTGCTTCACTAATTCAACCTTCTTTATACCATCTAAACTAGCACGCTAACAATTGGTAAAGGTGTTAAATACATTAGAGTCAAGGGATTAAACCCATACACAACTTCAAAAGATGAAAAATTAGTAGTAGAATGGACAAAATGATTATAAACAAATTCAACATATGCAAACAATCTTCCCAATTCTTCAAATTCTTTTGAATGATAGCATAAAATAACATAGACAAAGTTAGATCAACTCCCTTAGTTTGCCCATCAGTTTGTGGATGGCAAGTTGTAGAAAACGTTAGCTTAGTACCTAGCTTACCCCACAATGTCTCCCAAAAGTAGCTTAAGAACTTAGAATCTCAATAAGAAACAATGCTCCTTGGCACTCCATGAAGTCGTACTATCTCGTGAAAGAATAAGTCTACAATGTGAGCATCATCTGTTTTATGACAAGAAGTGAAATAAGTAGAAAACCTATCCACAACAATAAAAACTAAATTATTACCTCTTTTTGACCGAGGTAAACCTAAGACAAAATCCATGGAAATATCTACCCATGGTGCACTTGCTATTGGCAAAGGATTATATAATTCATAAGGCAAAGACCTAGATTTGGCTTGTTTGTAAGTTACACATTTATCAAAATTTCTTTCTACATCACATTTCATATGTGGCCAAAAGAAATGCTCAACAAGTATATCTAAAGTTTTTCAAACACCAAAATGTCCCGTTAGGTCTCCTCCATGAGACTCACGAACAAGTAACTTCCTTAGAGAATATATAGGCACTAACAATCTATTTTAAAAAAATAAAAAACCTTCATGTCTATAAAATTTGACAAAGGCAGCATGTTTGCAAGCTTCAAACCAAAATCAAGATCAGAACAATATAAATCCTTAATATACTCAAAGCCTAACAATTTAGTATCCAATATAGAGATTAAGTACACCTGTAAGACAAAGCATCTACAGCCACATTTTCCTTAGCTTGTTTGTACTTTGTTCACATAAGGAAAAGATTCAATGAACTCCACCCATTTTGCATGGCATTTGTTCAACTTACCTTGGCCCTTTAAATGCTTCAAAGACTCATGATCAGTATAAATGACAAACTCCTTGGGCCACAAGTAATGTTGCCATGTCTCTAAGGCCCTCACTAAAGTATACATCTCCTTGTCATAAGTTGGGTAGTTCAAGGCTACCCCATTCAGTTTTTCACTCAATTCAGTTACTGGTGCAACAATGGTGCTAAAATCTTTAACAAACCTCCTATAAAGGCTAGCCAACCTATGAAAGCTTCGCATCTTAGTTATTCATTTAGGAGTAGGCCACTCACGAATAGCCTTAACCTTTTTCTTCATCAACCACTATTCCTTTAGCAATAACAGGAACACAATCTGATTAGTGCAAAAGAACATTTTTTGAGGTTTGCATACAATTTCTCATCACGCAAAACGGATAGAACTTTTTGTAAGTGTTCAAGATGTTTGTCTAAGTGCTTGCTATAAATTAGAATGTCATTAAAGTACACAACAACAAACTTACCAATAAAAGCACGTAAGACATGGTTCATCAATCTCATGAAAGTACTAGGGGGATTAGTTAACCAAAAGGCATAACTAGCCACTCATATAAACGATACTTAGTCTTAAAGGTAGTTTTTCATTCATCACCCTCTCACATGTGAATTTGATGATAACCATACTTCAAATCAATCTTAGAAAAAATACAAGAACCATGCAGTTCATTAAGAATATCACCCAACCTAGGAATGGGATGGTGATATTTTACCATAATTTTGTTAATAGCTCTACAATCAACACACATTTTCCATGTTCCATCCTTTTTAGGCACAAGTAGAATAGGAACTGCACATGAACCCAAACTTTCTCTCATATACCTTTTAGTTAGTAACTCCTCAACTTGCCTTTGAAATTCCAATGTCTCCTCAGGATTGCTCCTATAGGTTGGTCGATTAGGAATTGATGCACTGGGAATGAAATCAATTTGATGTTCTATGCCCCTAAGTGGTGGTAAACCATTGGGAACTTCATCAGGAAAGACATCAACAAATCCCTGCAAAAGAGACATAGTAGCACTAGGCAAAGATGGTTTAAGATCGTTAGTATTAAAATAAGCCTCTTTGTACAGAAGTACAATCATTGGCTGTTTTGAACAAAAAGATCTCTTAACCTCACTTTCTTTTGGATAAAAACTTGCTTTTGAGGCTCTTTTGTTCTTTTTTTGTGATTATAGCCTCTTTTTCATATTCAATCTCACTTTTTCTTTCCTCACTCTTTCTTTTTTCACATTCAGCCTCATTCTTTCCTTTTATCACACTCATTTTTATCCTCACTTGATCTTCATATACTTGTCAACGTGTTAATGGTACAAGAGTTATATGTTTCCTATGCATTACAGAAGAGTATCTATTATTGAATCCATTATGCATAACCCTCCTATCAAATTTCCATGGTTGGCCCAACAGCAAATGATTAGCATGCATCCGTATAACATCACAAAGCACCTCATCAAGATACCTACCAATGGAAAATGACACCAGCACTTGTTTATTAATGTTGACTTCCCCGAAATCATGTGCCATTGAAACATATGATCTAGGATGCTTAGTTGTAGGTAGGTATAATTTTTCAACCAAAAGATTGCTTGCTACATTAGCACAACTTCCGCCATCCATAATCATGCTACATACCTTGTCCGTGTGTGGAAGATGTTCTCTAGTTGTGCTTCATCCTCCTTCATCACTTGCACATTTAAGGCTCTCCTAGTGACAAGGATTTCACTAGCAACTGGATACACTTCATCATCACTCCCCTCCGATTGTGGCATGCAATCATCATTAGATTCAACTTTGGTCTCAACATTACCATCTCCCCTCAAAATCATCACTCGCTTATTTAGGCACTGGGATGCAATGTGCCCTCGTCCCAACACATTTAAAATATTTAATATCTCTATTTCTAGAGGTTTGGGAGTTAGCACCTTTATCTAGGCTAGAACCAGCATTCTTACGTTTAGATGATTCAAAATTGCTCTTAAGATCAGCCTTATCCTTTTTGCTCCAATTTTGTTTCCAAGAGGAAGAACTCGATTTCTGTCCAAACCATAATAATCGTTGTTCTTTGAGTTGCCTCTCAATCTTCATGGCCATATGTACCATATCCTCTAGGTCCTCATAATGTAGCAACTCTACCAAATTTGCAATTTCTTTATTTAAGCCATGCAAAAATCGTGCTATGGTCACCTCTTGGTCCCCCTCTATATTAGCCTTAATCATTGCTATCTCCATCTCCTTGTGGTATTCCTCCACACTCTTAGATCCTTAGGTTAGGCCTTGCAGCATTGATACAACTCCGTATAGTAATGAGATGGAATGAATCTTCTACTCATAATAGCCTTTGTCTCCTCATAAGTTTCAATTGACCTCCCACTATTTCATCTCCTAGTCAAACCAAGTTGATCACACCAAACAATAGCATAGTCAGTAAACTCTACTATAACAAGTTTTACATTTTTCACTTCACATTAGTTGCGACAATTAAAGACCAACTCCACTTTCATCTCCCACTCCAAGTATGCATCAGGATCATTCTTGCCCGAAAATGATGGAATCTTCATTTTAATGTTTCCCAAGTTTTGATAATAACGATCTACCCTTTGCTCCGTTTGATTGCCTCTATCTTGATCAAATATGTTATTGGCCTTTCCCTTATTAAAATCATCACTATCATCTTGTTCAACATAGTATTGTCATCTTTCTTGTCTATGCATAATTGGAACTTCACGAAGTTGATTCCTTTGCAGAGAAGCAATGGCAGCATTTTGTCTTTTCATCTTGTTCAAGATTTCTCCAAATCTAACCTCCATGCACTCAAAGTGTTGACGCAAAGTTCTCTATTCGAATGTCTCTCCTATCTTTTTCCTTCTTCAGCCATTATAGCAATCTAACAAAGAATGACTTTGCAAAGAAACAAACCTCACAAGTGTTTCACTCTTTTAAGGCTTTTAACTAAAATGTAATCACTCTTGCCTTTCACCACTCAATTCACTTAAATTAGTTCTTTAATGAACTAAAGAAACTTTGATCAA